>JAACNH010002224.1:0-44080 GCA_019447015.1 Hymenochirus boettgeri
AACCAGTCATGTTCCTTTGCCAATATGTTAACATTACAATCTTCAAAGGTATGTCCTTTATCCTTAAGATGCATGTACACGGCTGAGTCCTGACCCGAGGACTCACCCGTGTACCTGCATCTTAAGGAATAGGACATACCTTTGAAGATTGTAATGTTAACATATTGGCAAAGAAACGTGACTGGTTCAAGAAGTGTTAAGGAGGCCATTTATGTGAAAATAAAGAACCAAGCCTAAATAGAGGTGGGGGGTTCGACACCAACTGTCTGCCATGTCACATGCTGTTTTGACACCTTACTCTGGGCGTTCCTATAACCCCCTCTTAGCCACTATCCAATCACGCCCTTAACACTTGGCTGTGATATGCTAATGGGATTTTCCAGGGTACATAATTGCCAAAGATTCTTGTACAAGTCATTCTGAATTGAGAAAGCCAGTCGGTGACTAGCAAAACGTCTTCAAGAACTAAACTTCAAGTCCAGTTGATCTAATTGAATACAACAGATATACCATGACCTGGATGAATGAGAACCTCAACAATTATAGTCTATGGTTACAGTCTAGTCTATGGTTACAGTCTAGTCTATGGTTGCAGACAGTCCATGGTTACAGCCTATGGTTATAGTCTATGGTTACAGTCTAGTCTATGGTTACAGACAGTCCATAGTTACAGTCTATGGTTACAGACAGTCCATGGTTACAGTCTAGTCTATGGTTACAGACAGTCCATATTTACAGTCTATGGTTACAGTTTATGGCTGATGCTTTGATGGATCGTCAGTTGCTTTGGCTGAAACCAATTTAGTGTTATGTACACAGCCATATTATATATGGATTGGATTGATCCCTAGGCCCAGTATTTTATAATTTCCACCAGATTATTGATTTTTGGAAAGGTGTGATTTACCAGATTAGATATTTATGGAAAGGTGTGATTTACCAGATATTAGATTTATGGTAATGGTGATTTACCAGTTATTAGATTTATGGAAAGGTGTGATTTACCAGATTATTAGATTTAGGTAATGTGTGATTTACCAGATTATGATTTTATGGAAAGGTGTGATTTACCAGATTATTATTTATGGTAATGTGTGATTTACCAGATTATTAGATTTATGGAAAGGTGTGATTTACCAGATTATGATATTTATGGTAATGTGTGATTTACCAGATTATGATATTTATGGAAAGGTGTGATTTACCGATTATGATATTTATGATAATGTGTGATTTACCAATTATTAATTTATGGAAAGGTGTGATTTACCAGATTATTAGATTTATGGTAATGTGTGATTTACCAGATTATGATATTTAGGAAAGGTGTGATTACCAGATTATTAGATTTATGGTAATGTGTGTTTTCACAAGCATTTAGATATGGAAGCGCACACTTATCTTCAATTTGACTGTTTATTATATCACACAAACGAACAACGTTTCGGAGACACTATGTCTCCTTCATCAGGTATAACTCACAATGTGCCCCTTCACCTTAAGTAGACCATAAGTCAAGTCTAACTCCTCCCTCCTCATTAAGTGGGAGGGATTGGTGCAACCCAAACTATAAGTGACAATACAGTTATGTAATCACAAGTGTCTACAAACATATAATTCCATGTATTCATAATGTCCTTTTTTAGTCCAACATATCAACATATAGAAAGTGAATCAAGTTTAGCCTGGGAAATGGCGTGACGTTCTCTTTTTCTGTGGCTGTGAAAATAAGAAATACAAATATATACAGTGAATAGTAATAAAAATCATAATTAAAGTATGGAATCATATTGTGTCTTATTCACATCCATACAGGTAATCCTATTCAGGTTACCATTATTCCACACTAGTGTCGACATCACCCCTTTTCAAGATCAGAAAAGGTTTTACATTGTATCCAATTGCATTGTGTCTAAGCAATACTTAGGGGCATATTTATAAAGGTTCGTTAACTTTTCGCGCCGTTTTCGCGCCATTAACGCATAAATCGCGTTTACCGCGATTTATAAAGCCCGAAAACGGCCGCAAAAAGTTAACGAAGCGTTAACCTTCTGCGCCGATACTTACCTGTTACCCGCTTTCTATTTATAAAGCGGCGGTACTGGTTTCGCTCGGCTAGTATCGGCTGTTTTTCTCGCCACCTTGAAGGAGGCGAAGTCAGCCGATACTAACCTCCCGCGCGGGGATGGGCAGGCAACCCGCGGCGGTGTTCGCACCCGCCCCGGGAGACACCCCACCCCACCCACACCCCCCGCGGCGGCAGCGGCGACCACCCGCCGCCGCCGCCACTTCCCAGCAGCCCCTCCCAACCCTTCCCCGTTCGCGGCAATCTCGGAACGGGAGGCTAGGAGGGGCTGCCGGGAAGGGCCGCAGCAGGTGGTCGCGACCACCCGCCGCGCACCCCCTCCCCGCAACCCCCTCCAAGCCCCCCGCCCCGGCCGCTCCCGGGGAGGGGACGGGAGGAGCCGCTGGGGGGGGTGAGGCTCCCTCCAGCGGGGCCCTGAGAAGGGCCTTTTGGGGCTTAGGGGTTCCCGCAGCTCGAACCGGGCCCCCCCTCCCCGGCCCTTATAAGGGCCCTTGCGCACTTACAAGTGACCTTGCGGCTCTGACAAGAGCCTTTTGGGGCTTAAGGGTCCCGCAGCTCGAACCGGACCCCCCTCCCCGGCCCTTATAAGGGCCCTTGCGCACTGACAAGTGCCCTTCGGCTCTTATAGAGCCCTTTGGGGCTTAGGGGTCCCGCAGCTCGAACCGGGACCCCCTCCCCGGCCCTTACAAGGGCCCTTGCGCACTTACAAGTGCCCTTGCGGCACTAATATGGCCTTTGGCGGGGTCCCGCAGCTCGAACCGGGACCCCCAGTGCGCTCTTAAAAGAGCCCTTGGGCGACGTCTTCGGGCTGGCGACACCAACCCCACTCAGTTCGCCATGCCAGGCAGACTCACTGCGGCCGCCAGTGAGCCCGCTGGCACCGCCGCCTCAGCGGAGCCAGTTGCCAGCAGCTTCTTTCTTCTTTCTTCAGCCATCTACTGCGATGGCATCTGAGTTCCGCGGCGGAAACTCCTCTTTATATAGGTTGCAGAAATCCATAATCCGTTTCTGATTGGTCAATTTTTAATACTTGCTTTACATTAACCAATCAGATTTCTGGAAAGTTCTCAACATCGGCTCCGCTGAGGCCGGCGGGGCCAGCGGGCTCACTGGCGGCCGCAGTGATTCTGCCTGGCATCGGCGACCTGAGTGGGGTTGGTGTCGCCACCCGAAGACGTTGCGTCGGATCAAGACGCCGGCAACATCGGCCTCGTTGAGGTCGCCGGCGCCCGCCGGGGTGCCCCTGGCGGCCGCAGGGGTACCTCTCGGGGTCGGCGGCCTCGCGAGCTGGTGTCGCCGGGACTGGAGAAAGAAACGTCGCCCAAGGGCTCTTTTAAGAGCCGCACTGGGGTCCCGGTTTCAGCTGCGGGACCCCCGCCAAAGGCACTTGTCAGTGCCGCAAGGGCCCTTGTAAGGGCCGGGGAGGGGGGGTCCCGGTTCGAGCTGCGGACCCCCTAAGCCCCAAAAGGCCCTTTCAGGGTACATAATTGCCAAAATTCTTGTACAAGTCATTGTGAATTGAGAAAGCCAGTCATGACTAGCAAAACGTCTTCAAGAACTAAACTTCAAGTCCAGTTGACTAATTGAATAAACAGATATACCATGACCTGATGAATGAGAACCTTCACAGTTATAGTCTATGGTTACAGTCTAGTCTATGGTTACAGTCTAGTCTATGGTTGCAGACAGTCCATGGTTACAGCCTATGTTTATAGTCTATGGTTACAGTCTAGTCTATGGTTACAGACAGTCCATAGTTACAGTCTATGGTTACAGACAGCCCATGGTTACAGTCAGTCTATGGTTACAGACAGTCCAAATTTACAGTCTATGGTTACAGTTTATGGCTGATGCTTTTGATGGATCGTCAGTTGCTTTGGCTGAAACCAATCTAGTGTTATGTACACAGCCAATATTATATATGGATTGGATTGATCCCTATGCCCAGTATGTTATAATTTCCACCAGATTATTTGATTTTTGGAAAGGTGTGATTTACCAGATTTGATATTTATGGAAAGGTGTGATTTACCAGATTATTAGATTTATGGTAATGTGTGATTTACCAATTATTAGATTTATGGAAAGGTGTGATTTACCAGATTATTAGATTATGGTAATGTGTGATTTACAGATTATGATATTTATGGAAAGGTGTGATTTACCAGATTATTAGATTTATGGTAATGTGTGATTTACCAGATTATTAGATTATGGAAAGGTGTGATTTACCAGATTATGATATTTATGGTAATGTGTGATTTACCAGATTATATATTTATGGAAAGGTGTGATTTACCAGATTATGATATTTATGATAATGTGTGATTTACCAGATTATTAGATTTATGGAAAGGTGTGATTTACCAGATTATTAGATTTATGGTAATGTGTGATTTACCAGATTATGATATTTATGGAAAGGTGTGATTTACCAGATTATTAGATTTATGGTAATGTGTGATTTAGCACAAGCATTTAGATATGGAAGCGCACACTTATCTTCAGATTTGACTGTTTATTATATCACACAAACGAACAACGTTTCGGAGAACACTATGTCTCCTTCATCAGGTATAACTCACACAATGTGCCCCTTCACCTTAAGTAGACCATAAGTCAAGTCTAACTCCTCCCTCCTCATTAAGTGGGAGGGATTGGTGCAACCCAAACTATAAGTGACAATACAGTATATGTAATCACAAGTGTCTACAAACATATAATTCCATGTATTCATAATGTCCTTTTTTAGTCCAACATATCAACATATAGAAAGTGAATCAAAGTTTAGCCTGGGAAATGGCGTGGACGTTCTCTTTTTCTGTGGCTGTGAAAATAAAGAAATACAAATATATACAGTGTGTAATAAAAATCATAATTAAAAGTAGGAATCATATTGTCTTATTCACCGATCCATACAGGTAATCCTATTCAGGTATACCATTATTCCACCACTAGGTGTCGACATCACACCTTTTCAAGATCAGAAAAGGTTTTACATTGTATCCAATTGCATTGTGTCTAAGCAATACTTAGGGGCATATTTATAAAGGTTCGTTAACTTTTCGCGGCCGTTTTCGCGGCCATTAACGCATAAATCGCGTTACCGCGATTTATAAAGGCCCGAAACGGCCGCGAAAAGTACGAAGCGTTAACCTTTCGCGCCGATACTTACCTGTTACCGCCGCTTCTATTTATAAAGCGGCGGTACTGGTTTCGCTCGGCTAGTATCGGCTGTTTTACTTCGCCACCTTGAAGGAGGCGAAGTCAGCCGATACTAACCTCCCGCGGCGGGGATGGCAGGCAACCCGCGGCGGGTGGTCGCACCCGCCCCGGAGACACGCCCACCCCCCCCCCACACCCCCCGCGGCGGCAGCGGCGACCACCGCCGCCGCCGCCGCCACTTCCCAGCAGCCCCTCCCCCGTTCCCCGTTCGCGGCAATCTCGGAACGGGGGCTAGGGGGGCTGCCGGGAAGGGGCCGCAGCAGGTGGTCGCGACCACCCGCCGCGCACCCCCTCCCCGGCAACCCCTCCAAGCCCCCCGCCCCGGCCGCTCCCGGAGGGGACGGGAGGGAGCCGCTGGGGGGGTGGAGGCTCCCTCCACGGGGGCCCTGAGAAGGGCCTTTTGGGGCTTAGGGGGTCCCGCAGCTCGAACCGGGACCCCCCCTCCCCGGCCCTTATAAGGGCCCTTGCGGCACTTACAAGTGCCCTTGCGGCTCTGACAAGAGCCTTTTGGGGCTTAAGGGGTCCCGCAGCTCGAACCGGGACCCCCCTCCCCGGCCCTTATAAGGGCCCTTGCGGCACTGACAAGTGCCCTTGCGGCTCTTATAAGAGCCCTTTGGGGCTTAGGGTCCCGCGCTCGAACCGGGACCCCCCCCCCGGCCCTTACAAGGGCCCTTGCGGCACTTACAAGTGCCCTTGCGGCACTAATAAGTGCCTTTGGGGGTCCCGCAGCTCGAACCGGGACCCCCAGTGCGCTCTTAAAAGAGCCCTTGGGCAGTCTTCGGCTGGCGACACCAACCCCACTCAGGTCGCCGATGCCAGCAGACTCACTGCGGCGCCAGTGAGCCCGCTGGCACCGCCGGCCTCAGCGGAGCCGATGTTGCCAGCCGCTTCTTTCTTCTTTCTTCAGCCATCTACTGCGATGGCATCTGAGTTCCGCGGCGGAAAGCTCCTCTTTATATAGTTTGCAGAATCCATAATCCTTTTCTGATTGGTCAATTTTTAATACTTGCTTTACATTAACCAATCAGATTTCTGGAAAGTTCTCACCATCGGTCCCGCTGAGGCCCGGTGCCAGCGGGCTCACTGGCGGCCGCATGAGTCTGCCTGGCATCGGCGACCTGAGTGGGGTTGGTGTCGCCAGCCCGAAGACGTTGCGTCGATCAAGACGCCGGCAACATCGGCCTCGTTGAGGTCGCCGGCGCCCGCCGGGGTACCCCTGGCGGCCGCAGGGGTACCTCTCGGGGTCGGCGCCTGGCGGAGCTGGTGTCGCCGGGACTGGAAGAAAGAGACGTCGCCCAAGGGCTCTTTTAAGAGCCGCACTGGGGGTCCCGGTTTCAGCTGCGGGACCCCCGCCAAAGGCACTTGTCGTGCCGCAAGGGCCCTTGAAGGGCCGGGAGGGGGGGTCCCGGTTCGAGCTGCGGGACCCCCTAAGCCCCAAAAGGCCCTTCTCAGGGCCCCGCTGGGAGGAGCCTCCACCCCCCCGCGACCACCTGCTGCGGCCCCCTTCCCGGCAGCCCCTCCTAGCCTCCCGTTCCGAGATTGCCGCGAACGGGGAACGGGTTGGGAGGGGCTGCTGGGAAGTGGCGGCGGCGGCGGGTGGTCGCCGCTGCCGCGCGCGGGGGGTGTGGGCGGGGTAGGAGCGGCGTCGGAAGGGATTTTAAGTCCCTTCGCGGCGTATTATACAGTATCGCCGCGAAGGGGCTTAAAATTACCGCAGCACATCGCGCCGCGATAGGTATCGCGGGAATAGCGCTCGCCGTTATAAATACGGCGATAGCGCTATTTTCGCGGCCGCGATGTCGCGGTAATTTTTTTGCGCTAACATCGTTCCTTTATAAATATGCCCCTTAGTCTTACATCCTGTAGCTAATATATGAACGAATTTCTAACTTATTAATAATGACCACAATGTAGCGAGTTACCTATGTTAAGGGGAATGTAACAACCCTCTAACCTATAAGAAGCTATTCAACCCGAATCCTCGTTCAGGCCCCAAGGATTGAGTGTGTGGAGTCTGTCATCCATTCTGCTTCTTTTTTAAGGAGAATATTGTTATAGTCCCCACCTCTGAAATGTTCCTTAACTACTTCTAGTACTTGCCATTTCATTTGGGAGACTTGATGTTTCATTAATGAAAAATGTTTACTCAACGGTGTCTCATATCTTGAGACACTACCATCATACTTAGATATACATCTCCTGTGTTCTCCAATCCTGGTTTTAACCTCCCTCTTTGTTTTACCCACATAACCTTTTCCACAAGGGCATTTGATCAGATATACTACTCCCTTTGTGTTACATGGCGAAATCTTTCAGATATTTTATTACCCTTGCTGGGATGGTATACATAATTACCTTTTATAATGGAATTACAAATGCCACAGTTCCTACATGGGAATGTCCTTGTTGGGGTGTTGCCCAAAAACAGCTGTTTCGTTCTCAGGGGGGTACCATGTCTGTTCTCACTAGGGGGGTACTTAATTAGAGGCCCTTTATAAGATAATAGGGGGGTTCAGAAAAAAGTTTCCCGTAGTCCGGATCTTCTTGTAGTATTCTCCAATGGTTTTTCAGAATTTTGCCTATTCTGTTGGAATTAATATTATACGTGGTTACAAATGGTGTTCTTTGTTCAGTTTACCTATCTCTTTTTCTTTCTCTTTCAGGAGAGATTCCCTTTCGATTGACATTGCTTTCTCAAGTTGTTTTTTTAACAGTCTATTGTCATATCCTCTATCACTGAATTTTTTACTCATTTCTTCTAGTCTTTGCTTACACATGGCTTCCTCACTGACACCCTCCGGACCCTTAAGAATTGACTGTAAGGTAGACTGTATGGTGTTTCTAGGTGAAAGCTGTCTGCTTTTAAGAGGTTATTTCTATCTGTTTCTTTCGTGAATAAATCTGTTGCTAAGCCCATGTCTTTCTTCATATCCGCACATCTAGGTAATTAATTTCTAGTTTATCATAGTTTAGTGTGAAGTTAAGTGTGGGGTGGGCATCATTCATATATCCTTCAAAGTTCTTTAGGGATGTCAAGTCTCCCTCCCATACTAGAATATGTCATCCACATATCTTGTATAACCTTTGATCTTATTTTTCCACCTGTCGTTTCCCAATACACACCTTTTTTCAAAGTCTGCTACTACAATGTTAGCATATGTGGGCGCAAAATGGGCACCCATATACTGGTCCCTTGAGTCTGAAAAAAGTATTTATCATAGAACCTAAATATTTTTTGGTAAGGCAGAGATTTAAACATCCATCACAAAGAAGATCATTTTAGTTTCATATCCCCAATCACACAGTGCCGTTCTATACACTCCATCCCTAGGTCATGTGGTATGGAGGTGTAAGTGCCTCAATGTCCATTGTACATAGGTATGCTTGTTCACTTATTTCTCCTAGGCTTTTGATATGTTTTAAAATTCAGTCGTATCCTTAAGGCAGGTCTTGTTGCTTTTAACTATAGGTTGTAAAAAGTGGTCATATAATTTGCCTAGTGGTTGTAAAAGAGATCCTATGCCTGAAACATTGGCGGCCTGGTGGTTTTTCTATGCTTTATGTATTTTTTGTCATATAGAAAACAGGGGTTCTAGATGCTCGCATATCAAAACTCTTTAGTTTCTTTATAATGATGTCTTGACTAAAAGCATCTTCCAATAACGTGTCTATTTCCTTCTTAATTTTATTTGTGGGATCACCTGGAGTCAATGTGTAATGTGTTTTGTTACACAGTTGTCTGTTAGCCTCATCCATATACATGTCTTACCATTATAACCAGACGCCCCCTTTGTCTGCTTTTTTAATTACAATGTTATCATTCTTTTTTAACTCTTTTAATGCCTCTCTTTCCCTATGGGATAGGTTGTTATAACCTTTTGCTCAGGATAATTTCTTAATTCCCCCATCACCATATTTCAAAGACCTGTAGTGAGCTACTGACAATATTGGGTACAAAGGTGATTTTTTCCTAAAGGGGAGGATGTGGGTGTACACACATTTTTACTAAAACACATTTTCAGCTTTAAAGTTCTAATGAATTGTATAGTCCACTTTAATATCAAACAAAGTCCCTTTGGATGTGGGAGCAAATCCCTACCAGTCTTTTTCCAATAAGGCAGTCGGTATAGGGGTTAATGGCACTTTAGATATATTAACACTAGTCTTGTACCTCTTTATCTTCTATCGCTGCCTCCTGTTTCTCATACGATGTTCCGATCCCCCTTGTCTGTTCCCGGCTTTTCTTTTCTTTTGTCCCCGGCGTGTCTTCTTTCCTTTGGGGATGCACTCCGACCGCGGCTCCTCCAAAAAATCCTCACTTGAGTTGGATGAAAGCGATGTCTGTGAAGCGGAGTCGATTTCGGCTTGTTCCCCGTGCTTCCTTACGACGATGCTGTCGGTCGCGCTGCTTTGCTTCGTGGTTGCTAGGTGACCGGACGCTTTCCCCTCCGCTCCTGGCGCCGGCGGTCCACGTGCTTGTTCTTGTTCCAGCTGTAAACCTGCTGCAGCTCGTAATCCCGGGTGTCTCTTCTGAACTTTTTTAGCTTTATCTGTAGTAGTTGCTCCTTCCGCGAGGAGAGGGAAGCCTTAGCTTATCCTGAATACTGGTAAGCTCTTCAGCCTTTACAATAGTTTTTAGTTCAGCCTCTGTGGTAGCGATCTCCTGTTGTGTTTTTTTTGATAGCCGGTTGCAGATGTTCAACTGTGAGTAGGATCAGATCCAGGCTGCATTATATTCAAAATTCTGTACATTCTGCAGATATTCCTGATCATCTTGGCAGAGCACTGGGCGCAGGCTTACTCTTAGGCCCCTTGGAACCTATCAGCCAAGGCATACTCTTTCAGCCACACTATGTAATTTTAGACTTGTTTCCCTTTTCTTAGGATTTCTAGTCTCTTTGCAGTCTTTTTCGGTAGGCCCCAGAAGTAAGCTTCCAGTTTCCCTACTGTGTCCAGAATACGTCTTTTTTCAGCTTCTGTATAGGCTAGAGTCGTTGCTCTTTCCGTTGTGCTTTTAGCGATGTCGCAAACGACATTCTAATCAGGGTGCTCCTGGCCCTAGGTAGCAATACAAGTTCATATATAATGTGTGATTTCCCAGATTATTAATTTATGGAAGTGTGATTTACCAGATATTAAGATCTATGGAAAGGTGTGATTTACCAGATATAGATTTATGGAAAGGTGTGATTACCAGATTATTAGATTTATGGAAGGTGTTATTTACCAGATTATTAGATTTATGAAGGTGTGATTTACCAGATTATTAGATCTATGGAAAGGTGTGATTTACCAGATTATTATATCTAGGGGAAGGTTGTGATTTACCAGATTATTAGATCTATGGAAATGTGTGATTTACCAATTATTAGATCTATGGAAAGGTGTGATTTACCGATTATTGATTATGAATGGTAGATTATAGATTATGTTATGTGTGATTTACCAGATTATTAGATCTATGGAAAGGTGTGATTTACCAGATTATTAGATTTATGATAATGTGTGATTTACCAGATTATGATATTTTATGGAGGTGTGATTTACAGATTTATAAGATTTATGGTAATGTGGATTTACCAGATTATTAGATTTATGGAAAGGTGTGATTTACCAGATTATTAGATCTATGGAATGTGTGATTTACCAGATTATTAGATTTATGGAAAGGTGTGATTTACCAGATTATTAGATCTATGGAAAGGTGTGATTTACCAGATTATTAGATCTATGAAAGGTGTGATTTACCAATTATTAGATCTATGGAAAGGTGTGATTTACCAGATTATAGAGCTATGGAATTATGACTTTAACCACTCCAGATATTTATTTTCTCTGGTTATTGATCTATGAGCTAATGTTGTATATATATATCAACACAGCCCCATCACATTGTAATCCTTGATAAAGGAACCAAATGTAGTGACAGCTTGTTAAATAAATACAGAGCTGATGGGACAGTAAGGAAATGTATTATAAATAGATATATAGAATGAAATGTTATTGGCCGCTAAACTCATCCTGGTGGGCCCCTGATCATAGATTTTCCTGGTGGACCCTCCAATCCATTGCAATACCCACGCTCAGTACCCATACTCTCTACCCACAGTACCCATACACTCTACTCAGTTACGTTCCAATGACTGGACCTGCCCCCGGTACTTTAACTCCCCCCACAATTTGCGGCCAAAATGCCCACACCACCCTCATAACCACGCTTGCTCCAATCACGACTGAATCTGTCACTTTACACCGCCCATCGCGGAAACTTGCTTTAATTTACAAGGCGGGATCTATAGGGTCCCATTAGCCCCGCCCTTATCGTGCTTAGTCCCCGGCAACGCCCCTTAGCTATCAGGCCTGTGTGATCCGACCCACGTGTATCCCTTTCTTCCGATTGCGAAGACATGGCAGAGTTAGGTAAGTGCTCACACCCTAGATCAATGATATGGTACACAGATGGAATGGATCGCTATGTACGTTATGATACGTGTCATTACTCCCCTCACTTGGTAACTGCGCCTTCTCTATCCCAGTACAGTCTACCCCCCTGTAACATCTCTATGGTCCTCCAGCTGATGCCAATTAAAACTCCTAACACCCCTGACAGGCCAAATGTTACATGCATTGATATGATAATTTGAGTTTGTTGCCAGTTCCATGCATGCACATCAATGAAAAACCCTTCAGAAGTTTGGGGCTGGTGCAATTATCCATGCAAAGTCCCCATTAATTGTGCAGCAGCCAATTAGATGTGGTTAACTAAAGAACCCAGTAAAAAGCTGACAACTGAAACTGATTGTTCGCTGTAAATGAATAACATGGGCACAATCCCCAACAGTCATGTATGGGGGGATGTTAATTAATCTGAGACCAGCACAATTTAAAGTAGAGAGATACCCATGGTAAATATTACTCCATTAAAATACAGGCGTTCTCCAAACTTCCACTTAAGTTTATCTACATTCCCGAAGTTAACTTTTGGTTAATTTACCTCCTATTCTTCAGTTAAACTGAAATCCCAAAAGTTAATTTCGGGAGTGGACATAAAAGTATCGACATAAAAGTACAAAGTATTTTTTTTAATGTACTTAAGTATGAAAGTAAAAGTCCCACTGTTTTTTTGGCTCAAATGTTGACGGACTAATCTTTTAATAGAATGTCATTAATGTGCCACGCTGCGGCATATTCTCACATGCTAGCAATCGCAGTCATGTCAATGTGGGTGTCACATTGCATGTGCTGCGTCCTCATTTTCCGAGTGCCTACGATCACCATTTATGTCGCTTCTCATGAACTATGGACGTTAATGGGCAGTTTCTGGATTTTGGAAATTTACACTCTACTATATAATCTATATTTTTTCCTTTTAGGATTATTAAAAGTCATTTTAATCTGGCCACTGTGTGAAGCGGTATTGTACGAAATGCAATTAACATTGAAACTGGTGGTTATGCAGTAAATGACCATTCTGAATTCACTCACATGTCTAACTATTAGAAATGTGTCTTTATTCCTCAGCTCTTTTCAGTGTGTTTCTGATAAAACTGGACTAGTAAGTTTGCTAAGCAGCTGAGCTCTCTGGCCTCTCCTTAGTCCCTCAGGTGGACTGCAAAGTGCCTGCGTGATGCTGGTCCTCTGTCAGGTACGGAAGTGCTGCTCCCATTTTTGAGAGGCATTTAACATTTCTTGGCAAATGTGAGGCTTTTTCTGTAAATAGATGGTCACAAAAATCTGGCATTGTCTATTGGAAGATTCTGCAAGTAAAAATTATTTTCTTCCCTAGGACAGCTTTTTTGCAATTGGCTTAAAAAGTTTTTCAACCCTACTTCTTACTCCCTTAAGCAGTTTATATAATTAGCAAAAATTTTTTTTTCCTCTATATTATTATATAATATTGAGAATTACTGGTATTAATACTATACTGTAGTTTCTGTTTGGTACAGGCATACTATATAATATTGAGATTACTGGTATTATAGTATACAGAGATACTGTATAGTATAGTATTTGAGGTTGAATAAAGACATACGTCCATCCAGTTCAACCCATATAGCAATATCCTCATTTCCTGCCTAACTGTTGATCCAGAGGAAGGCAAAAAAAACCACCAAATTTATGAAGGGGGAAAAAATTCCTTCCTGACTCCAAGTGGCAATCGGAAATTTCCCTGGATCAACTCTACTTTATGTATCAATACCAGTAACTTGCAACATTCCTGTTTTGCAGAAACTCATCCAGCTTTTTTTTGAAACTGACCAATGAACCTGCCATAACAACGTCCACTGGAAGACAGTTCCATAGCTTTATAACCGTTCTCACAGTGAAAAACCCTTTCCGAGCTTGAAGCCTAAACCTTTTTTTTTCAAGTCTTAAGGGATGTCCTCGTGTCCTTTGACATGTTCTATTGGTGAACAATGCCCCAGATTTATTGTATGGCCCATTAATGTATTATAACACAGTAATCATATCCCCACGCAAGCGCCTTTTCCCAGCGTACATAATTGTAACTTTTCCAGTCTCTCTTCATATTCAAGCTCCCCCCCAATCCCCTTATTAATTTAGTTGCCCTTCTCTGAACCTTTTCCATTTCAAAGATGTCCTTTTTGTAAACAGGATTCCAAATTGCCACTGCATATTCCAAATGAGCCCTTACCAATGCTTTGTAAAGAGGGAGAATTACATTTTCCTCCCTTGAATCCATACCTCTCTTTATACAAGAACATACCATGCTGGCTCTGGCTGTTGCTGCCTGGCACTGCTTGCTAACCTTTAAGTTTGTTATCCACCAAAACTCCAAGATCCCTTTCCAACAGGGATTCACTTAACACAGAGCCTTTATAGTATAAGTAGCACAAGGATTTTTAAGTCCAAAATGCATCACCTTACATTTATCAACATTGAATTTCATCTGCCACTTAGCAGCCCAATGTGACAATCTATCTAGATCCCCTTGCAACGATTTTACATCCTCTGAAGTTTTTAATGGTCGACAAAGTTTTGTGTCGTCAGCAAACACAGAAACCTTGCTGACATAACCCACTTCCAAATCATTAATAAATAGATTAAATAGAAGCGTCCCCAGCACAAACCCTGTGGCACCCCACTTAGCACTTTTGTCCATAAAATGAAGCCCCATTAACAACTACTCTCTGCATCCTATTCATTAACCATTTTCTATCCATGTACAAATTGTACTCCCCAGACCAACAGACCTAAGCTATACTTAGTCGCCTATGGGGACTGTATCAAAAGCCTTTGCAAATCCAGTAAACTACATCTACTGCATGCCAGAGTCTAAATTTCTACTTACTTCCCTCATAAAGCCAAGCAAGTTAGTTTGACAAGATCTATTCCTCCTAAATCCATGCTGGTTATTACTTATAATGTCAGTCCTTGAAACATACTCTAAGAACATGTTCCCTTATTAAACTTTCCAGGATCTTCCCCACCACTGAAGTTAAACTTACAGCCCCTGTATTACCTGGCTGTGAACGACTACCCTTTTGTGAATATTGGAATAACATCAGCCTTTTCCAATCCAAGCACACCACTGGACATGAGGGAATCAGCAAAAATAAGAAACAATGGCCTAGATAAACTGAACTTAGCTCCTTAAGTCCCGAGGATGTATTTTATCCGGTCCAGGAGATTTATTAATATTAACCTTTCTTTAGTTCTTTCTGTACCATATCCTCGGTTAACCAAAGTGCACTTGAATCTTTTATACCATAATTGGCTACATACTCTGATATCTGTACTTGGATCTTATATAGTGTATATAGAGGGAAAAAAATGATTCAAGACATTTGCTTTATCGCCATCCTCCGTAACTAACTTATCCCCATTAATTAATGGTGCCACATTCTCGATCCTCATCTTCTTACTATTAATATACTTAAAAAAAAAATGTTAGGCTTAGTGATGCTTTGTTCAGCTATCCTAACTTTCATTATTAATTTTAGCTTTTTTTTTTTATTGCTTTCTTACACTCCTTGTTACATTTTTTATAATCCCTAAAGGCCCTTTCCATTCCCTCGGCCTTAAAGGTTTTAAATGCCTTTTTCTTCCTTTCCATTTGCCTCTTTACATCAGAATCAGCCACATGGGCGCGGATTTATTTTTTTTACTTTATTTCCCACGGGTATAAATTTAGATGTGAACTGGCTTAAAATCCCCTTGAACACAGTACACTTCTGTTCAGTACATTTACCTGATAATACTTATCCCAGTTGACTTCGAAGAGCTGCTTTTAACTTGGGAAAATTTGCTTTCCTGAAATTAAATGTCTTTTAACCCAGCTCACTTTTCCTTTCGATAACAAAGTCACAAATGCCACTATTTCATGGTCACTATTCCCTAAGCCTCCAGTTACCTTTATATCTATAATGTGCTCCACAATGTTAGATATTACCAGATCCACAGAGCTCCTTTTCTAGTAGGAACCTCAACCACCTGTGGAGAAAATTATCCCGCAGCAAATTCAGGAACTGCCTTTTTCTGTGATGGCAGTTCCACCACCACACCAATCAATGTCGGGGTTTGAAGTCCCCCCAATGAGCACACTCCCCAAACTTGCAGCCCTTCCAACTGCATATGAAGTTGACTCACCTCCCTCTGCTAGCATTTGCGGGCTTATAGCAGACACCAACAATGACATTACCACCCCCTTTCCTTATAGCCTAATTCCACCCATATTGCCTCCACTTTATCATCCATATCGCCAGTTTACTCTTCTTTTAATTTTGCTTCATTTTTTTTAACATAAACACATACTCCTCTTCCTCTGGATCAACTGTTGGCAACTGAGGCTATGAGGCAACACTTTGCCGGAGGGTAACATGTGGAAAAAGCTAACAAGTTGTTACCCCGCCCAATTGCGGCTGCGATATGTGCATTTTGAAATAACCGATACTGTACTTAGTGTGACCACCAATTGACCAACTATGTATGCTCTTTTTAACACCCATCGAATTGCATTTTAAATACACACATGCAATCGTGGGTGCCGACCCTTGACGCACAATGTGATAAATGGCCAATAATTGTGTTGTGTATGGGCACTTTCTCGGCCTTACCCACTATCTCGTGTGTACGAAACATAGATATACCACACAGATGTACCTTGGATGAATGAAACTTCACAAAAAAAACAGGGAAATGTTTTTCATGTTCTGTTGGCTCCATGCATCTTGTGAAGAAGATCTGAATGGATTAATACCTATAGGCTATATGGCTTGTGTTCTTTTTAGGAATGTATCTGAACTCACTGGGTTTCCTGAGATGCTGGGGGGGAGGGTGAAACCCTTGCACCCTGCAGTTCATGCAGGTGAGTCATAAACATTTGAACATTGTAATTTGTGTGAAGGGAATCACTAAGTGTGTATCAGTGTCCTGTCATTTTCTAAGCAGCAAAGAAAGAGCAAGGTCATGTTTTTTTAAAGCAAACGTCAAAATTCCCAGAGAAGCAGAGTTTGTCAGTCTAAGCTCTTACGATCTAATCTTCATTCTTACCAGCACTGAACATTTCAGGGAGATCAATATGGTCAAAATCCATGTAAAACCGACAGTTTCCCTGTGATTTACCAGCATTCCCAATCGCTTGCTTGTCTGATCAGGGTGACAAGGTCGATCCGCCAAATATTGTATGGTGTTGTTCCCAGCCTTACAGCTACTGTGTAATATGGTGTAGTTGCAACTGCTTCTGCAAGTGTGACTAGCAAACCTCATTAAAATAATCTGGAAATGTTAACCAATTAAAATGCTTGTCTCTGTGGTCAGAAATGAATGTGCCTGTGCCAATATTTCTGGCTCAACAGTCTAGCAGAACATTGAAGGCTGCAGTATGGACATAACTAATTTGCAATAATATCCGTACAGGAGCAATCGGACAGGATGAAAAGGGAATGCTATTTTTGTCAGTAAAAATACCCTTTAGATTACTTGGCTGTTTATATCATTGGGGTGAAAGCAATGATCATTTTCAACTCAATAGAAAGAATCACTCCCAGTAAAAATATAGTTTGGGGAACAGTGGAGATTAGATTTGAGACGAAGAGGGAAAATAATAAACTACGCTGACCAAACATCAGGCAGACCTATTAGATGTTGTCCATTTTAAACAGCGGTTTCTTACCTTGAGACTTCTGCCTAGCCCATTCATTTTGTAATTGCAAGTTGATTGCAAATAAGAACGGACTAGGCAGTTCTCAGATAGACATTCGTCTATAAAATGTCATGTATATGACACATGCACAGAGAAAGTAACAAACAGAAACATAAAGAGAACTATTCACTATGTTCCCGTTACATTTTTTACCTGTATACTTTGTGTATTTAATATATATATATTTATATTGATGTTAATAACATTTTGTTTCTAATATATGCTACTCATACAAGGGGAAGATGTTCTTCCGATTGGATTTCTGATCGAGTTTGACAGTGTTGGTGGTCCGATCGGAAAATCCGAACCGTTTCTTTGGCTTTTCGTGCAATCCTAATTTCAATCGGATCGCTCAAAAAGTCATCCGTCTATGTGGTGCTTAAATTTCACACTCAGAATCTTGCTCGAGTGATTGCACATTATGGTACCTTTCAGTTTTTCTTTGTTATCAGGGATTTTGGCAAGAGACAATCCCTGAGATCACGCTGATTTAATAGATTGGGCTTCAGCTATGTCTTAGGTCATCATAACATTGAAATTAAATACGGTAGCTCTATTTTAAGTTACGTAACAAATGTTTTTTCCTGCATCATAACTGTGTATAGAAAGCCTGTAACACCTGTGAGTTTTAAACCAATGGCAAGAAACATGGATGTTTCGTCTTACATTTCGTATTTTCTTTTTCCGATATTACTGTACCATGAAGGGGTTGTTGGCTATCACTGTATGTTTCTAGATTAAGCAGAAGTTCGTTATAGTCTATGGTATGAATTTTACATGTGCACGAATTAAACAAAAGATAATCTAGAGCACATAATTCTGCACATTTTTACAATTTGTTTTACAATGAAAACAAATCTGAAATCACCCTAGAACACCATTTGCCAATAATCTGTAGGTGCAATCCTCCAAGCCCCCTACCCTGGGTAGTTAAATCAGGCAGAAAAGAAGATGGAGGAGCACACTTAAAAGTGCATCATATTTATTTTTTAAAAAAACATACAATGTTTGGGGGAATCCTGTTTCCTAGGAAACTAGTTGATGGGTGTTAACTAATAGAACGTTATATGGTCCCTTTAACTTGGATTACTTTGCATGTATAACATTTGAGGGGCAACTGATACTTCCTTATTGAAAATTGTTTTTGAAGTAGTGGCCAATGTGCTAAAATCTACCATGGGACTTTTCCTCCTGACTGACCATTCGGCTCTTCCGACGCGTCAGCCAGGAGTAAGGATGGTCAGTTGCGGTAATAGTGGCCACGGCCGACCGTTACCGCAACAGAGCGTGTGGTCCATGAGGACCGCACGATCGGATGTGGTTTACCACCATGTCCGATTCGGGTGACCGGTCGGAAGGAACCGCCAAAACCCATGCGATTATTTCGGGCTCATCGACCGATACACTGAACTATCAGTTGATTGGACCAAATATTGCATCGTATATACCAGCCTTAAGATTTTGCTGCCAAGGAAAGGAACAAGGGAACTCCCTGCCGTTAAATAAAAGAAAGAAAAGCTCCACACCAGCGGTAATGCATATAGTAAAAACTAATTCTTTATTCCACATATACCTTATTTTAAAAAGTTCAAACTTCAATGTAAAGGTGGGGATTACTCTGAACGCTATAGTGTCCTTTAATCAAGGTAAGTTGATATCACTCCCTCTCTCTCCTTTAAAAACTACCAATAAAAACATAGTTAATACTACCTCCCCATTTTAACCCTTTCTGTTCTTCCTATTTTGAGACGTTTAAACTATAACCTCCATCCAAATAAGCCAGATTGTGTACCCTAGGTGAGATACCAATGGGAAAGAAAATTACAGATTGCAACTCTAAATGCAACATTAAAAGGAAAACTAAATTGATACATATGCACACAAGTTATGAGTTCCGCTGTGTCCAACACCCTAAGGTGTCCCATAACATTAGCACTTACCTGTACATTCAATCAATTCTGGAGGAATTGCCTTTCCAATGTTCGCAGCTGATATACGATCAACAAATAAATGGGCCAGGTGACTTCAGATTGTATGTTGGCTGCAAAGAAGATCCAGAAGGCAGTTTCTCCAAATTGATTGACTGTCGCAGGATGGGTCTGCAGGTAAGTTGTTAATGTATGGGCACCTTCACAAATGCTAATGTAATTAACGAGCAATTATTATCTGGAAGGGGAAATGGGAATCTGTTTTAACCTGTGCATAGTTAGCTTTAGAGGGAAGTTCTCCAAGTGTCTGATCTGCTTTGTTTATAGTTAAATGCATATAACTGTTGTGCTTTTTGCAGAGTGTGTGTGTAACCTCTACCCATGTGAAAAACTGTGTCTGCCACAGAGTTACGGTGGAAGAGCCGTGGAGCGAGATTGACATTGGTAAATATTTATTAGAGTTGGTATTATTTTGGTGTTTTTCAAGGTGATTTCAGCTGAAAGTTTTTTTTTTTTGCCTTCTCCATAATTCTTATTAAATAAATAATTTTGTTCAATAAATAAACTCCTTTCCTCTATAGCAAGCCCCTGCAGTTACCTTTACTCTTATGGGCATAGATATCGATATTATCGTGAGATTGGGATGATATCGATCAGCAGATAATCGGGGGGATACCATGTAATAATAATATTGCTACGCTCTTACTTACGGACATACACAGTAACTCATTAAACTGCTCTCACTTTCTGGGTGAAATCACACTGAACATGGCCTGAACTGGTGACTTGGTGAGGTGGAGGGGTTAGAAATGACTTCACACACCTATCTTTGTTAGGCATTACTCCACAAATCGCAAGGTATCCCAGCGTCTCACTACTTATCTCATGTCTGCTCGTGCTGTGTGGCCATCTTCACACTTATAAATCTCTAACACAACACAGTGCACAAGGGGACACTATCACAGGACTTCCTTGCAACAATTCCATTCACACAGCAAAACACACTTTTTTCTTGTTTCTCTCCTGTGTTTTTTTTGTGCCTGTGATAAAGTTTACAAGATGAGGTCCTCGATAGTGTCCCCTGGTGCACAGTGGTTGTGTTACTTGTTAGGGATTACTTTAATAATACTTTATTACTAATACAATAGTGTTTTAGTTGGCAGCTTCTGGCCTGTAAATTTGGAAAATATATATAGATTTGATCTTTACAGAAAAAACTGCAATGGGTTTTCTTTTAAAAGATACATTGTAATGGTGCTTTTCTCTATTATCTGCCTGCCTAGTACACTTTGAAGCCGGATAAGTGCCAGTAGCTACCTAATTATGGCTCCCCAATGATAATTATTGATTAGTAAGTTCTCTTCTGGTTATTCCAAACACCCCAATTTGATTAGTCAGCAGTCTATAAACACTAAAAATCTTTGGCTGATTTGACAAAGATTGGGATAGGGGTCAGTTGGGCCAAATATTGTCCCTGTGTGTACCATTCCAACGACCTAAAATTGTGACTAGGCATGGTGAAGAGATGCCTGCAGAATGATCTCCATTAATTTGACAGTAGTACAGTAATTTGTTTCTCGTTGGTTTAACCGAATAATTGCAAATTACTTTATCTTATATACCACCTAAACACATAATGCGAAATATATTCAAGTATTATTTTTTGATTTTAGTATACCATGGACTCTTCTAACTTTCCTGGCTGCTCTTTGTAAACCTGCAAACCTTTCCACCTCGTTGATTAGTGCATAGACAATGAGTGAAGATGATGAGCTTTCCCCCCCCAACTCTAAAGTTTTAGAAACACAACTTCCTGAACACTTTCTGCTTTCACTATGTTTTGTTGCCATGTAACCCTTCTCTGCCTGCATTAATCGCACCCGCTCTGAAGTGCAGATACGTCCTGTCTTTCCCAACTTTAAGAGAGCATGCTCAGACCCCAGAAGACAGTTGAGCAGCAGCAGGTAAGTGATACACTTAAGCTACTGAAAGCAGTAAATTTGAAAATTATCGCAATATAATTCTCACAGGTCTGCAGAGCCAGAGATTTGATCCAAGCATTAATTAAGAAAATGCAAGTTTTTTATTACTCCTTACTTGTTCGGAGAACCAGTTCCCTTTAAGGTGTGTTTTTCCTCCCCCCCACTATTCCATCCTTGACAGATTATGCCTTCAATAAAATGGCTTAGCATAATAAAGGCTAAAACCTGAAATTTTTCCTTCTAAAAAAAGGTGTGTATTGTAAAGAAATGCAGTTTAGTTATTATTGTTTATTATATATTGTCTGTTTCTTTTCTAGTGTCTCAGAAGCTTTACTGGAAATTCTAATAGTCTGATAAAAGTGTTTCAGGTTGCATGCACACGTTCCAATATTTTGACCAGTGGGACACAAACTTTGGTTGATCCAGTCAAAATATCGGAGATATGTTCGATTGACCATGGTGGTTAATTTTGTACACTGAATTTTCAGCCACAAACATTGCGGAACCGGCTAACCAAGTCAAAATATCGTCCCTTGTGTACAGAAAGGTTTTTTATAAGGCAGGAAATATTTTAATAGGGAACTTAATGTATGCAAATAATATAAACTCAAAATTAAATTTTTTATTTGTTATCACACTCATACAACACAAGTAAATTTCAAACGCTTACTTAGGACTCCCGAAATCTCTCTTTCAGCCTCAGGGGGACCCAGCATAGCAGGTTAAGCAGTCTACCTACCCAGGAGCGGACCTTGAGAAGTTATCAGGTTCCAGTGCTCCTCCCCTCTCCTTATCCTCTGTAGCGGCAGGAAGCCTGCCTCAGTTTCTCAAGTGTCCGCTCAGGAGTTGGACTTCTTTCTTACATGGTGTCCTGATAAGAAAGAAATCTGCATGGGAACAGCTGAAAGGAGCTCCCTTCCAGCACTTTCCCCAACTAAACTACACGCAAGAAATGGGCTGTCACCCATTTCTATTGTTCCCAGGGGAAAGAAATCTGCATGGAACAGCTGAAAGGAGCCCCCTTCTATTGCTTCCCCAACTAACTACTGCTGAACATGTGGCTGTTCACCCATTTCCTAGTGTTACAGGAAAAAATAACGGAGGGTCGCACTCCAATCTTTAGAAAACTTTTATTGTGAATCACACGTCACAACATTTCGGGGATACCCCCTTCTTTAGTTTTCTAAAGATTTGGAGTGCGACCCTCAGTTATCTTTTTCCTGTGAAGCTGCTGGTTCCAAAGGGAAAACCTACGAGGTTGTCGGCACCCACATTGGGATAGAGTGCACCTCCACCTTGTTTATCCTGCATTTCTAGTGTTTACCCTACAGATCCATCCTCCAGCTATGGGTTGCCCATGACTCCTGGAGCAGAAGAGCTTATGCCAGGCTGCGCACTCCTAATCGAGCCCATAGATTCCACATGGCTAGAAATTGACAGCCTCTCAGCAGTCTCCTTACCCACTGCTGAAGCTCTGTGCCGATCAGGCCCGTGCAGGCACTGTTCCAGCCCACTATAGGCGGGAGCTCCATGCGGTCCAGCCGCGCATCCATTCACCGGGCCCAACTTCACAAGTTGGACAGCTCCTGCTGTGAGCTTCAGAGATTTTTAGGAGCTGCTGGGGTAAAATGTCCCAGCCACTCCCCTTCTGGACATGCAAGAGTGGATTAATAATCCCACTCTTTGCCATGCGGAGGGCCGCACGTTATGCCATGGGAGGCTTACATGGGGCGGAATCCCCCCTCCGTCGGTAAGTAAGCAGCGCCTCGAGGCACTTGCTCTCATTGGCTGGGGGCACATTCCCTTGGTGCTTATCCTATTTAGTCGTCGGGAGCGAAACTTCCCCACTCTTTCGGCAGCTGGTGTCCTCTCCCTGTGCTCTTATTCTCTCCTGCTTTATTAACTGCATAAAGGTCTCCTTTCTTCTTCTGCTATGGCTAGCAAGGGGTCGCTCCCATCCTGCGTAAGGTTACAACATGTTGCCGTATAAATTTTGTTTGCACTACCGGTGCCAGGGAAAGTTGGCAGCCGGCCAATCTTTGTGCCTAATGCAGTGTCCCAATCGCCCCTACGTCCTGTCCTACTAGCCCAGCCGATCAAGCCCCGATGGTACTAGGTCCCTACGGGAATCTATCGATTCTTTTCAAGAATCCTTCAGCAGGGTCTAATTTGCCCTCGAGTTTCTCAAGGGAATACTACCTACCCGGAAACTGAACCAGCATGGCCACAAATCTCTGTCCTTTTCTATTACTGCTTCCATTTTTGCAGGTCCCCAATACTGGACCTCTCCTGACTACGACAGGGTTTTCAAGTCTCCCAGAATAGTCTACCCAGAGCCAGTAACTCCCTTTTCATCTGAAGAAGCTTCGCAGGAGGATGATGATCCTATGAAGTAGGGGAAATAAATCTGATATTCCAGAACAGATCTCAAACCACTTTCACTGGCAGATGCTGTTGACCTCATTAATAAAGGTCCTCAATCTGAGGAGGAGCTAGTATCCCATCATCCATAATTCCAAAACGAGTGCTGGCGGTGAGGAACCATCAATCTTCGAAAATGTATCATTGTATTGGCATAGCTATGTCCCTCTCCAGGGAATTCCTTTCTCTTCTCCCCCCCCTCGCTAGATTTGTTCTGTCAAAATTTTACGTTTTCCTTCCAGCTGACCACTGGACGGTCCCAGGACTGTCCTCTTGCATTGAGGTTCAATGTTCCTTTCTTCCCTCACCGACTAATACTAATAAAGGGATATTCCTCCGCACAGACAAAATGTTCAACTCTGGGACCCCTGGCTCTTGTCCTTCGAGTCATGCAGGTCCCCCTGTTACACTTCTCTCATCTATCCTCTGTCTCTTTCTTCCTGGAAGACAGACTTCTTGTGGGCGATCACTTCCGTCTGGAGAGCTCCTTAGCTGGCAGCTCTTTCGGTAGAATCCTCTTTGTCGATGCCCTATAAAGACAAGCGGTTGTCTGCCAGTATCAGCCTTCCTCCCCAAGTTAGATTCAACCCTAATCAGGAGATCGTTTTGTCCTTCCTACAATCCATCCTCTCAAAGATGACAAACTGCATTTCCTGGACGTATCCAGGGCTGTCTTGTCTCGAGAACGCATGCAGCTTTCCGATTGTCTACAGCTCTTGGCATCTACTTAGATCCCTATTATGCCATTTTGCATTCCTATAGCAGTGGCTGGTCTGCCCCCACTCGTATAGTGTTGTTGCCCACTACGTACTCGGGCTTTAGGAGCTTCGGGGCGGTGTGAAATGGGCCAACTGTAGAACCGTTTTGCCGTCTGCATCCTGGTCATCTATTACTATGTTCATCAAATTCTATCAATAGAATTTTATTGATACAGCAGAGATGACTGGTTGACTGGTGCTGAAAGCACAAGATTGATTTCTTCTGCCCACACTCTTCACTGCTGTGTTCTGGATCCCCCTGAGGCTGAAAAAGAGATTTTGTTCTTACCTGTAAAATCTTTTTCTCGAGGCCATAGGGGACCCAGGCACCTGCAGGGGTTAAGTGCTTCACCTCTAGGGGGGACTTGTAGTTAAAATTTCACAGGCTCAGGTGCTCCTCCCCTTCCGTTATTTAGCCCACACGAGAGCCTGCCTCAGTTTGTCCAAAGATAGATAGCGAAGAGAGTGGTATGAAGGAACATAGATACTTAGACGGCAAACAAGCCAAAACTAGAAACTGAGTACTTACTCTAAACTTAACAAGATTAACTAAAGGGAGGGTTGTGCCTGGTCCCCCATGGCCTCGTAGAAAAATATTTTACAGGTAGAACAATCTCTTTTTCTCCTTCACCAAGGGGGACCCAGGCACCGCATACGGAGGACGTCCCAAATCCCAACTAGTATAGGGCGCAAGAAGATTTTAAACCCTCTGCTGCTTGCAGTAACCACGTCCAGGTTCCGCTTCAGCTGAGGCGAACACCTCTGTCTGTAAAACTTGATGAATGTGTAATGGAAGACCATGTAGCGGTCTTGCAAATTTGATCTGTGGAGGCCCGCGTCGAGCTGGCCCATGAGGCCCCCATTGCCTCTAGTCAATGAGCCGCAACCCGCATGGGAGGAGCAGCCCTGCTTCTGCATACCAGCGCAGAATGAGATTCCGGATCCTCTGGATAGAGTCTGAGAAAACGCTCTGGAACCCTAAGAGCCCTGCTAGTAGAACGAACAAGGCATAGAAGAACAAGGATTTCGTTCTGGCACTAGATCCGAGGGCTCTAACCCACATCCAGAGAGTGCAGCCGCTTTTCCGGGGTGACGACAGTTGAGGAAACAAAGCCAGAACGACAATGTCCTGATTCAGGTGAAAAGAAGATCGACCTTGGGCAGAAGGTTAGTGGAGGTCGGAGTACTGCTTTATCCTTATAAAAAGACAAGTAATGAAGGATCCACTGAGAGAGCTGGCTAATTCAGACGCTGTCCGAATCGAGGAAATGGCCACAAAAAAAGTTTTCCAGGATCACGGTAGTGCTACTACCCGAGCTAAGGGTTCAAAAGGAGGGCTTTGAAGGCCCGCGAAACTAGTGTAGAGGTCCCATGCTGAACCGGTTGCTTGCGAGGCGGGCGAAGATGAGCCACTTCCGGATGTTCCTCTACGCGTGGCTAGACGTTGATGGAAAGTAGACCGGAGCGCCGAATTCTGAACTTTAAGTGCACTAAGGGACAATCCTTTGGACAACCCCAATTGCAGGAAACGTAACAATCGGGACAAAACAAGAAGCGTGCAAGAAACCATGTGATTGCCCATATACATATCGTTGTCAAATGCATGTAAATCCTCGCAGACGAAGCGTTCTTGCCGCCCCACTATGGTGGGTATGACCGCGACAGTGGAATGCCCTCTCTTTTTTAGGATGGACAGATTCAACAGGGCCACGCCGTCAAACTGAGACGTTTGAGGTCCGATGTAGAAATGGGCCCTGAGATATGAGATCCGGACGGAGAGTAGAGCCGACGGTTCTCCCACCGTCATTTTGAGTAAGTCCGTGAACCAAGATCTTCTTGGCCACCTGGAGCGATGCTGATCTTATCGGCGTCTTTTCCTTTGACTTTTATGAGAACATGAGGAATCATGGCTATCGGGGGGAAAATGTACTCACCATCCGAAATATTCCATGGAACCTACTAGTGCATGCCACTAGGTATGCCTGGGGGTCCCGCATTCGAGCGCAGAAACAGTTACTTTCCGATTGAGACGCGACGCATCATGTCTATTTCCGGGAATCCCCACCGATTGGACAGGGTCTCGAGAATCTCTCGTGGAGGGACCATTCCCTCGCTCTAGAGTGTCGGCTAAGAAAGTCGGCTTCCCACATTCAGACGCCCAGAATAAAATTGCTGATATATGTGCTGGAACGTTGTGTTCTGCCCATGAGATATCCAGTGGGGCTTCCTCCATGGCCTATCTCGCTCCTTGTGCCCCCTTGATGGTTGATAACACCACCGCTGTGGGCATTGTCTGATGAACCCTAACCTTTTTTTGTTCAAGTCCACTGTCCAATGAGAGAGGGCCAGATATGGCTCGTAGTTTTCCAGGACATTGATGGGTAAACTGGATTCCTGAGGGCACCAGGTCCCCTGTGTTGTTGAGACCCGAATACTGCCCCCCACCCTACTAAACTCACGTCCGTGGTATACTAATCCAGTGAGGAATACACACGTGTTTTCCTTTTTGTATGGTTGGCAGTCTCCCGTCCACCATACACAGAGGAAGCGTTTGATCTCGGGGGAGGAAGAAGGATCTTGAAGTCTAGGGTTCCGGAGACCTGTTCCAGATGCTAGTAGATGGGCGCTGGGCGGGGCGTAAGTGAAATCACTTATGGAATTGCCTCCCCATGGCGATACCATCTTCCGACCAGTCTCATAGCTTGGCGGATTGATATCAAGGTTCTGTCATGGCCTGAACGTGTCAGGAGCTTCACAGTGCTGACCTCTTACTACCGAGGGAGAAACCTTCTGAAAGAAGTATCGAACAGCATTCCCAAAAATGTCATACGAGGACTGGGACTGAGGGACGACTTGCGTTGGTTGACTATCCAACCGGGAGTTTAGAATCTGTAGGCATTGACTTTACCCTGAGATGAGGCTAAATGCGGGAAGAGCTTTGAGTAGAAGATCACGAGATATGGAAGAAGAAAATGCCTTGAAGGTGAATGAAAGCTGCGTGGCAAGCCATCACTTTGTAAAGTACGCGGGGAGTCCGAAAGAAGGCCGAAGGGTAGAGCTGTAAGTTGATAATGGTTGGTTTTCCGATTGTTCGACCTGAGGAATCTGTGGTGGCCTTGCCATATGGGATAGGGAGTATGCGTCCTGAATCTCGATGGATGCCAGGAAATCCCCTGGTTCATGGTTGAATGACCGACCGTAAGGATTCTCTTGAAACTGACGTTGTGTGATGTATTGGTTCAGTTTCCTTCAGGTCCAGAACCGGGCGAAAACGAACCGTCCTTTTCGGACAACGAGAACAGATTGGAATAAAAACCCCCCGAAACCTGAGGGTGGTTGGGGACTGGTACTATGACTTTTGTCATATCAATATTTTTTAATGGCTTTTTGGAGAGCCCTGCGTCTGAGTGATGCACCTGGGGAGATTGGATGAAAGAACCGGTTGGGCGGGGGGGAATGAAAATTCTATGTGGTATCCTCGGGAGATGACTTTTGGGAGTCCCAGGCGTCTGTGGACGTACAATTCCGTTTTCGTGGAAAATCTCAGCCACCTCCCACCCAGTGTTGGGAGGAGAGTCCATGTCCGATTTTGGCTTAGTTTCCATGGATCGAAAGGATCCCGGCTTGGAGGGCCGTGAGGAAGGGCCCTCTTCTGGGCGAAAGGGCCTTAAAGTTATTGCGAAGGACGGTCTTGTTGGGCACGAAAGGGCCGAAAGGAGTATACCTGTGAGTCGAGGGGAGTACTAACGACCCTGTTTTGGGGGAGGAAGGAACTCTTTCCCCCTGTTACTAAGGTAGGGGGAGAAAGCACCTAATCCTGTGGAATTTTTAAACTCTCAAGTGTCTGCTCCTAAGGTGAAGCACTTAACCCCCCTTCGCGGTAATGCCTGCGGCGCCACCCTTGGTCCCTTAAGGAGAAGAGACACAGAGGATGTTTGTTTATCTTTACTAAGTGGTGATAACTCTCTTCTGAAAGCCGAAGGAGGACCCAGACAAAACTACCCTCCCTATATTTAGGGTTCCATTTGGCTTGTTGCCAAACTGAACCCTAGGAAAGCCACTAGGGCAACAGTAACGGTAGTATTACCGTTAACCAAGGGTTAGTAAGGTGCTCTCTACAGTTAGATATAAACACAACAATCAAAGAAGAAGACACCCTGGTGTCGCTCCGTAGCAAATAGTGAAAAGTATAAAAACCACTGTATGGGAAATTTTACATGGTGGGGCAAAAAGTGAGCATTAAAGGAACATGGATGTGGATGCGAGATGCCAAACAAGGCCAGTGGTCCCTAGTCCCAGCAATAGTATAAGAGATATCTATAGGGCTGTGTGTGGGTGCGATCAAGGGGCAGGAGGTCAAAAGTAAATATTCGGGGGCTATTCAATAATCAAAAAGTGTATAATAGTATGCACTACATCCACATGGGTCTAAAAAGCAGCTAGTCCCAAAGTGGAACAATAGGATCTACTTATCTAGGGCTCGTGTGTTGAGTATAACAGCAATCATCAGGCCATCCTGCAGGACCCCTGATCGGGCTGAAAAGACTCGCCGACGCCTAGCACAAAGCTAGACAAACCAAATGGAGTCCTGTATGGGTAAGGAACACAAGCAAAAAAGAGACGGATTCGCAAGAGCAGAGGCTTCAGAGATGAGGTGGGAATGACTGCGTTGTGTTTGAGCGGGAATAGGGGGGCACAAAGGAGCATAGGCGGTAGGTGGAGCCAAGTAAGCGTGGGACTAAACGTGTCTCCCAACCTGCCTAATCTACCCTATCCGCCACAGTTTCCCCGCGCTGCCCGTAACCATGTCATCATTTGGACCAATATTGCGCGGTACACCAAGCGCCATAGATGATGCATGGAAAACCATTAAGGCAAATTTGGCCATATACGTGGACTCGATTTAAGAGTTGAGTTTCGCATTGATCAAGAAGTAACACAGGTGCTAGAACAAGCGCTAATAAGTAAAGTACAAAGAATAATGCACGGTATCCCCAATTGGATGTGCAACATACATCCTTTTCCATAGTAAATTAGAGATGCAAAGATTTACCTATGTCATCTCTATATTGATGGGACGAGGAAAGGACAAATTCACATTCACATTGTCTCAGTTTCTTTCTGTGCACCACGCTTTATATTCTTTTGAGATTGATGTTCCTGAGAGTATGGAAAACTGAGTTTCTGCACCCCTCGTTTGATAAAACCGTGCCACTAATCTTGTATATATTCCTGAAGCTTATTGTCGCATGTATACTATAATGGTTCTTTTTTCTGATCAATAGGAGGCGTCAATCAACCGTTGCTACGTGCGCCTGCAAAGAACCATTCTCGTTTTACAGTTCTATGTGACCCCAATGACTATAAGGTAATTGCAGAGGAAAAATGAAGAATCTGATAACAAAATCCACAATGGAAGAGAGAGCAGCTGGCCATGAAGGGAAGCTTTTACCAATCCGCATAGAGCCATCTGCCTCTCAAAATGTTTCAAGGTGACCTTAATGTAAGCAAATCTTATCAGAGGGCCCAGGCATTCCATAAGATGGTAGTTAATTTCCCCTTTGACCATTACACACAGGAATAAAGCGCCATCCAGCATTGGAGATTTTGGTTTTTTTCCCCTCTTTGCTGACCTTGACGGTTGTGAGATTATTATTTTCCTCCTCGTCTCTTACGTTTGATATATCTGATGTAGCCTGTTAGGGAAATGGACTTCTGCTGGACCGAAATTCCTGTGCTGGTGGCTCAGTGTGTCCTATTCCAATGGACCCAGAGCTGCCAACCTCCCAGTGATAAGCGATATGTCAGAATTGTGAACAGGTTGAGGTTGGTAAATGTTGTTTCAAATGGGCATCTTTGCCAGTAGAGGTTCAGATTTGTTTTGCATCTGAACATTTTACATATTACAAACATAAGAAACTGATGTGTCTGCTGCGATTTACCAGCATAGCCGATCTCCCATTGGTGACAGACAACAATTGCTTGTGTCCCGTTGACACCCACCCCTAGACATTTTTGGCCGACCATCCATTTCACAGTATTATCGGATATATTGTGTGTGTGTGCTCACCCTATTGGTGTGGTGGTGAACTTGATGAAACTACAGTACTGTGTTTACCTTTTTACAGGCATTTACTCACACACACAGTATGATAATGCCATATCGACTACTTTCCCGGAAGCATTACGTAGGGGTGTTTCCCACTTCCTTTGGCGTTATGGATAAACCCCCTCAGATTCCTGCACAGTTGTACACATGTGGACCAAAGCTTCCCCTCACAAGGTGGGTCACCTCTGGTAAAAGATTATGGAGAGATCCTGAATGATCTGTTCGAGTTTAATGAATTGGAAAGAAGTTTACTTGCCTGGCTGTGCTTGATGTGCGTTGTAACTGTTATACTTCTTTCTGCTCCACTTTGTATAAAGCGGGATACTCTTGCCCCATAGTTGAACAACTCCCTCTGTAGCTTATTGAATTGCCTATCAACCATGTGTATGCATGCACATACATTCATTTGTTTGCATATAACTATCTGACTTTGCAGACTTGCAAGGACTTCAATCACATATCTGTTATCATTTCAGCCTAATATTAACAGACAGGAGGTTTTATGCACATAAACAGTCTGTGATGGCACGGGGAACTGCGTTTCTGAGTAGAGTCATAAACCTTCGCTGGCGAAACCAGGCAGTGAGCTAAGGAAATGTAACTTTCACATGTCAGAATTACGATAGATAGAAGTCAGCCCGGGGAGAGGACCTACTTTAGTCTCATCCACCCTGGTTACTTTTATTAGAAGCTAAATATGTCCTTGCTCGTCTGTGCATATATACCAGCTTTCTTCTGTATCTGCATAATATCAAATATGTGGGAGCTGATTTTACGTTTTCCAGGTAATTGGTAAACTGATTTGCTGGGATGCTGTTTACCTCCAAGTTAGATTTCCTTTAATAATCTAGCTTACTTTTTTATTAACTATTATTCCCACATTGGGTTTAGGAAAATAAATAAGGGAACCTTTGGGCCAGTTCTTGCAACTCTTGGTTGTTTTCAAATAGTTACTTTCCTACATTCTGGGGAAGAACTTGTCTACAGAAGAATGAAATACAGGCCCACAACTTCTTTTTGAATGTGTTTTATTCTTTGTCTCTGAGCATTTACCCATTAATTTTGCATCAATTAAACCTCTGGCTCACTCTGGTTTTTGTTATCTAACGCTGTGCAAATTCTTTTTTAGTTGCTAAACTGTATTTCTTTTCAGATAGTTCAGAATGGATCTCCTGGTTTATTAATTTGGTTGTGACGCATTACATGCCTGGCAGCTGGTTATAGAGTTAGGAACGCCCTGGAACTACCAGCGCTGCATCCTTCAAACACGTGAGCCCTGCAGTAATGTGCCCCCAAAACAACATTTTGTTTCCTTGTTACTAATCTCTGACATCATAAAGGATTTTAAACTGTACTAACCGCTCTATCAACAATCTAGCAAAAGGTATAAGATAATTCAGAACTTCCCTGAAATAACATGTAAATGTCCCAGATAAAAACTGCAGGACTTGTCTATTAAAGGGTATGGTAATGGGTGGATGGTGTATGGTGTGAATGGGCAATGGAGGGTTTGCCCCACCCTTTTAGAAAAAAAAATATATTAAGCAGGACCCCTAAAATACTTGTTCATTTTTGGTAAATTCCAAAATTGCTCCCAGCAAGTAACGATCATACGCACTATCCTCCCTCTCCACTGTTGCTGTTACGTGCCTTTCCGTTCATGAGCACAGCATGGAGGCTCGTCTGGTAATGGCCAATCAGCCATTGGCCGTGACTGATGGCCGAACCAGGAAGGGAACGGAAGCTGCAGCTGTGAACTTGTAAGTAATAATTTCTCTTGCTGGAGCAGATTTATCAAGTTTACCAAAATGGAACTTAGGTTTTGGGGTGTCCTGCTTAACACTATTCATTTTTTTTTTTAAGGGGTGGGATATGCTTTAACTTTAACTAACCAAACACAATTGACACAGTTTACATTATGATTTGTGGCACCCCTGCTTTTGTTCTCTTACATTTACATTTGTAGCTATACAACTCCCTTTAAAATTCCACTCTTGCTCACTGCCCTCTAGGTGCTGCTGTAGGAGTTCCATTGTCCCAGAAGAAAAGCCCAAGTCCTTTAGGGGCCAAGATCTCTATCCAACTCTTACACCCTTAAGCAAGGCATATGCTCGAGTCCCGAGGTACTTCCAGAATTGTTGTGTGTGTGCACAGCCCTCTTATTAAAATACACCTAGAGTTGTACTTCTAATTCTCATATATTCTGTTTGCGGTGCAGACAGAAGGGCGTCTTTGGAGATTTTATTGCTGTTTCTGACATTTGCGATGTTGCCACAGCAAATCATTTCTCTGGAGGTGGTATCCTTGCAGAGGATTGTTAGTTTTGCAGGGGGTGTTTTTTCTTTTTCCCATTCAGACATACAGTGTATGGGCTTCTTCATAAAGGGGCAGAAATTACCTGTTCTGTAAATGGGAAGTTCAGTTTAAAATCTAATATTTGTTTATCTGTAATACACACCCCTAGTTATCTACATATTGTCCTTCGTTTTTGAAAATTTTTTATTGGTTTTCATCTCATGATTGGCTTTTAATATGGGGCCAAACAGCTCTGTCTCTCTGAACAACTGAATCAACACCGGACTGAACATAATATACACTATTAGGGACCTGCAAACAATTCAAGCATTTATTATGGATGATGGTTATTGAAATAAGAAAATGTGCACCCGTGTGACTATCTCCTGGTAACTGTCAATATATGTTGGATGGCTCTTACTCCAGTATATCCCACATGACATCAGCCCACTGCACAAGTGGTACTGTTAGCAGCTTTACCCCTCATTATGTAGCACCCTTTGGAGGATAGGAATAACCATTTCACAATTCTACCTCCATTGTATAGATACCTTTAACATATGGAAAATGTTTTATTTTAGCAAATTGCCCATTCACGCCTAAAAAATTGAATTACTTTAAGCTGTAGTTTTTAACTGAATGTAGAAAATTAGACCTAAAATGCTAAGCCCTCACCTCTGGGTACTTACCGCAGTCTTTCTTACTTGAAGTCTCCCTTGGGTGCTGCGGCCCAGTCCTCCCCTCTGCACTGTCAGTGGACGGTCCGTGAGTCCGCCATGAGAAACACGCCTCCATTGCAAGAGCGTTTCTTCTCATTGCTGTACCTCTTGAATCTTGAACTGTCACTCACAGTGCAAAATAGGAAGGATGTGTTATACAGAGTTACACAAAGTAAAACTAGTCCAGTAGTGACATGTCTTTTTGAAAATAGTTAATGTTAAATTCAAATGCTTTGAACCCAGTGACTTTTCGTAAGGCCTCTATAGTGAAAAAAACACTTGCCCCTTGCCAAAGTTAAATTTCATGTCTCTGTGGCTGCTTAATCCTATCTCTGTCAGTGACTCTGTTTAACCAGGGTGTCCAGATTCTCTGTGCAGCATCTCCCCCCCTTGCCCTCTCGCCCTCTGTTACCACCGCCTCCATGTCTCAACTTCCGGCTAACCGCCAGCTTATCATGTGCAGTAGGAGTTTACAAGTTCAACATCCTGAAAAACCCAACGCACAGTGGCCATAGAAAGCAACTGGTCCTGGAACAGAAAGATGAGATCAGTACAGTTTATGATCTCTCACTTTGGTGACCCATCATCATCGTGTAAGCTATTAAAATGGGGGCAAGTCACCTTAGATCTACCGTCAAGCTAACCTCCTCCCCCTGCTAATGCTCTTATCTCTGTTTATTACAGACAGGAGGGGAGATCACTTCACAGGGATTTGATTGAACAGTCCAATAGGAGTAGAGGAAGGCAATCATCACGTATTCTTCTCAACTGGTGTAATCTCCGGACAGGAAGGGAATCTGAAAAAAGTGAAGCACTCTGGGGTTTTGTGGTGAAGTATAAACACCTGGAAAGAAAGGAAAAAAAGTTAAGTTCCCTTAGATGCCCTTTAAAGACTGATAGTGTATCCACATTGTTCTGTTATGGAGCTGATTTAGTGATCAACATAATACAAACCTATATTTTTTTTGATACAAGGCATAAAGGAAAATTAAAGTCTAATAATTAAGTTTCAGGTGCTTCCTCCATGTAATGATCTGATTTGCTCTTTTTGTACCGTCAAAGGCAGTTGCCTAAAAAATTCAGTTATGTTTTTGCGTTCCTCCTCTTTGTTTTCCCCAATCTCTCTGCTTTTTCTCGTCCACTTCCTGTGCAGCCAAATCCTTGTTTACACAACCCCGCTACACACTTACATTACATCACCACTAGCACACGGCAATGGGAACTGGAAGAAGGCCGCATTAATAATTGGAATCATTTAAGGTATCTGCATACAAAAATAAAAATATACAGTATAGCAAGATAATTCTTCTTGCATACAGCATCACCTGAACATATTTATTAGACTTTTTTAAATTCTCTTTTAAAAGAGGACTTTTATTGATTTTAATATATGTGTGATCGATTTGGTAAAAATCTACCATGTTTGTACTGATGCTGCCTCATTGGAGGTTGATGTTGTTCATAAAAAACAAAAAAATTGTGAACATGCAGCATCTCTTATGAAACTTTCAGACTCATTGCCATTGGTATGCAAATTTTCCTTGCGTCACGCTGTGTTTTTGTTTGACTTACTTTAAGGAGCACACCAGAGCTTCTACCTTTACATGATCCCATGATGCAGTCCCAGACGTAATCTCTTTAACATCTGGTATTGTATGTTCGGGATCCACAAGATAAGTAGTGCGATGTTTTTCATATGAACTCCCCACTAATGACTTAATACCCAAATTAATAGGTTATAGTTTATATTGTAATCAAACTTTGATTAGTTATATTACATGACTTCATTGAAGTGTTTATGATTATATTTTATATGTACATAAAGGGGAACTGTTGTCCAAAAATGACTTTCGGTAAATTGATAGGAATTGCTCTCCTGAGAATTTTTGCAATCTTTTTTCATTGTTTATTTTGCATAGTTTTGAAGATCTTTACATTTTTGTGTGGATATGGCAGCAGCACCATGTCCCCTGCACGTCCTGCTCTAATCTGCCCTGTCTCTTCCTCCTTTGCAGCCTCCCTCTCTTGGCAAGCCCACCCTGGTCCCTCCTCTCATGGTCCCATGGCCCCCTCCATTTGCAAGACCCCCTTCACACAGCAGGGAGGGAGGGACTTCCTGTCTCCCTTCCTTTCACTGAGTCTAAGGCTGTGCTCGCTGGGGTCGAGGTTGAAGGCAGCCTTAGACTGTCCATTTCCTTCTCCCACCCTTACTTCGGTCAGTATTCTTATCCTCTGTGGAGCATGTAAACGGTTGGTTGATGGCTCGTTTTAAGGTAGGAAACTGGCCTTTCCTTTAAAAGAAACTTGTATAGAACCGACAGTTCCCCTTTAAAGTAGTTTATACTGGTAAATATAGTACATATTTGGTTTGTCATGTACTGCTTGCAATTTTTCTGTACTTTTTCATGTTGCATGCCCTGCCACTGAACATGCGACGTAATCTGTGAAACTAGAAACTATTTCCCTTTTCCTATATTATTGTTTGTCGACCAATGAATATCATCTGATGATACTTCCCTAAAATCTGTGTCTGAGAAAAGGATCAAATGGAGTTCTTTTCATTTGACACTAAGAGTTTTTTTTAAATTCAAAAAATCTTCATATAGGTGATATCTGTTCTAGAGGAAGAAATGAATCAGGGGATTGTGCAGTGAATACCAATTCATTTCAATAAGCTAGATGAAACCTTTGGCTTTAGGATGATTGATTGTTATTATTTGGGTTTTCCCCCCCCAAATTTTTTTATCTAATTTGTGGCATGAATAAGCATACAACCTTGATCTTGCAAGGTTTAATTATCTGAAGGCTCTACGCAATTACTTCCCAGACTTTAATTCCTTGCTGCCTTATGCTTGCTTGTCACAAAGCAATAGAAGGGGGCCTTACCGGCATCCGTTCCTGGATTTGCTAGACTTGTGCCTTACCCAATCACAGGATGGATGCGGTCGAGCCCCTTCTTGTAAGTACATTTGGTGATATCTTTCAGTGTATAAAACCTCGCGAGTTCACGGTTTGTGCCCATTTCTGGATCATGTTTTCGTCACCAGTCACGTTTGTTGCCATTAATGTTACAATAAAGAATTATTGCACACGGTTGAAGACACGTCCCGTTCGTTTTTCTGATTGAAGGAGCTTCTCCAATATCGAGGTGCCGGTCCTTCCTGATTATGAGTCTCCTCCCCTTTATTTCTGGGCCCAGTGCAGACCGGATCAGGTTGGACACCAGATCGTTTACTTGTCCCATTACCTGCCACATATTAAAACTGTTTTGGTGGTGTACTACCCTTTATTACAATATTGTTTGGCCTTCACTTTGTAGTGGCCCTTTTTTTTATTTTTTTTGTATAACATAAATAAGTTGTCTTTTTGTAATGCCATAAATATTTTTGTGTCCTAGTTTTTTCTTTCTGATGCATCATTGCTCCAGGCTATAAGATGAAGCACTAAAGATCCTGGCCAAAAAAAAAGAATGGAGGTTACTGTGTTCTGCATGTGTAAGTTTTTATATACACCGTTAAATATGTACATACAGTGTCGGAATTTTTTTTATTATTGGCCTAAAGGTCATATCTACCCCAAAGCTATAATTTCCTCCCCCACTACTGGCCCCACTCTGTAGTGCATAAAATCCTTACCTTACTTCCCAGTTCCAAATGGTTGCTTGCTTTGGGCACACCAGGAGTCCTGGGCGTTGGCCCAGCTTTGTCTCCCCAAAGTCCCATAAACTGACCAACCAGTAGCCTGGCTTTCTGCCTTGCTATTCTCCCCCAATCCCAAAAACTGGCCACCAGGAGCCCTGGCAGCCTTCTATGTCCTCGCCCAAGTCCCAAAAACTGCCACCAGGAGGCCTGTCCAAGTCCCATATATACTCCTGTTTTCTCCTCCGGGAGAATTTTGCCAGGCCACAGTAAAGCCCCCCCCTCTTCCACCCGTTTCATCTCCCTCCCCCTATTGTAATTCCCTTTCATATATTGTAGGCCTTCCTCCCCCAGCCCCAACCGCATTACTTCTTATTTTCAGAAATTCCCCGAACTCTACTTACCTTCCCTCTTTCCCCGGCGTTCTTGAACTACATCATCCGCGTCTGTGATTGGCTGCGTCTCAGCCAATAACGGCCGCGGCTTGCCGGTCGGCCCCCTGCTTGCAGTTTCATGCCAAGCAGAAGGCCGGGCAGTGCGGCGGAGGAGAGAGGTAAGGTACGTAAAAGATTGGGGGACTGAAAGTAAATAATGTGTTGGGGCTAGGGGAGGAAGCCTACCCATATGAAATTTTAAAAAAGGTATGGACATGCCTTTAACCAAATGTCTGTGCCATCCCTTTAAATGAAGGAAGAAAGGTTAATTGCTAGCTTTGAGGGTGTTCCCTAGGGTTTGGTACCTGAACAAATTTTTAAATGCGCTTATAGGCTGTAATGTGTGTTTATGTGAAGCAAGCAGGCTTTGTCAGGAAACCAGTGGCATTGCTTGTTGAGGTGGCGTGGTGGGCTGACTAACATTGACTGTTTAACTGAGGACTGAATTAACACTGACTGGTGGACTGGTGATGAAATGCAGTTTGCCAGAAAGGAGGATATTTTTTAACTGCCGCCTTTTAATTGTTCCACCGCTGGTACACACTGGCAGATTGGTTTTGATGGTTAGGTCAAAAAATCTGTGCGTTTTCGTTCTGCCACAGCCACAAATCGGTTAGGATTAGACGAAAAGGTATTTTGGACTGTTGTACATCAACCTGGCTGTTCGCTATGAAAAAAGGACCTCTGCCGCAAACTGTCTTCCCATGCCACTATTGCTGCAACCTACAGGCATTTGTCCGGCCGAACCGCTGGTGGAAACAATAGTCCCGTGGTGTGTACCCAGCCTCACAATCAACTTTAGTTCCCCTTTTTGTTGTATTGTTTTGATTAAATTAGCCTATTCCCACCTCCCACATAAACTGGTTGTAGAGGCGATACTGAAAGAAAAAATCTATTTAAGAAAATGATCCCCTTGCAGTAAATGGACTCTTTCTGGTCCTCCCACAGTCATTGGTACTGATAATGCTCCCTCTCTGACTTTCGGAGAATATATCATGAAGGGAGGATGAGCCTTAGAAATGGTCATTACGGTTCGAGTGTTCTCCTTTAATAAAAACAAACTAATAGATTGAGCCCATGTTACTCTACAACTGTCTCCACAGTGTATATAACTAGAGACTTGTGACCGGATCCATTATTCCTGGTTGACATCGTTATTGAATATCCAAAATGTTTTTTTCCTTAATCAGTGGATCCTTCTTATAAGCCTGATATATTGAGATCGGAGCCTCTTTGGTCTGGCAGCTTGAACAGACAACAAATGACGCAGTAATAAATCGCAGTTGTTTAACAACATCGTGACAACAATAAAGAGTTGGAAAGACCAATTACCAGTTTTTTAAACTTATTATATGGAGCTGGGTGTAAAGTTAATATTGCGTGCTTAATTTTATGTTTATCTTCCAGATTCCAGAGTCGGCGCATCAGAGACGGATTGTGGCTACAATAGCACTAAAAGATACTCAGTCCTAATTCTGTCTGCTATGCTAAGGAGGGCAGGTAAAGGGACCCAATCATGGCAATTGTGGAAAGAGGCATAGAATTCCTAAAATCCACAATTGATGTTTTTTTGAATTTTATTAAAAAAAATAAACATTTGGGGTCAGCAAACTGGAGATCTTATACAAGACATATCACCTCCCAATGGCCCTACTAAACGTCCCATTATTGCGGATACGCACCCAGGGACTCCGAGGCTGATCTCCTTATACAAGTTAAATCACAAGCATCGTAACACCAATCAAGGCCCAAATGGTCAACATATCTACAAGATCTTGATGTGAAACAATGGTTGAATATTGTAATCTCCCCTGCATATCTCCACCAGCATAAACACAATTGATACAGTTCAAAATAATCCCACAGAGCCTATTGCTCCCCTAAACAACAGAAACATTTTAAACCCCTCCAATGTGTCAGAATGCCCCAAATGCTACAGCCAAATACTGATTTCATACATCCCTCTGGAGCTGTCCTAAAAAATCCCAAAATCTCCAATTTCTTGGAAACAAGTGACCCAGTTTTCTAACCCAAACTCTCACCCCATCCCCTACAAAACTCACTGCACATGTATATTCGGAGTGACGGAACAAGAATTATGGTCTAGCCACAACCTAATGTTGCATACAAGCACTCTGTTTTACGCACATAAAACCCTCACTCTGAAGATGGATGTCTCATAATGCCCAAGGTGAGACCTATCAATTAATATAAGATCTAAACCCTTTTAACAAATATAAACATAGGCATGCCCGGAACAAATTTTACAAATATGGGGAACAGGACCACTCTCCATCACCATACCTAATAGAATATGGAGTGCGGCTGCAAGGACGGGGATGGCAAACAAACAGACCAAAGGTATAAAGATATATTTATATTATCAATACACAGAGACAAAATTGTTGAAATATTTGAGATGTTTATTTAATATATACCATACGTGATTAAAATCAACAACAAGTATTTGTAAATTAAGAATAAGCTTTAATATATGCCCTAAAACCGAATGTAAATATGAAAAGTTATGACCCTGATATTCAGAACTCTAAAGATGTCACTAATAAACTAATGCAAAGGTCAAGATAATAAAAAAAAAATAAACACTATAAATTCTTATATAACAATATCCTTATACAAGAACCACAGTGGTTATGCCCCCTGCAAGCACCAGCTTCATTTTATAAGGGTTTAAGCACCAAGAGACAAAATTGCGTTTTGCTAATAGAGAACGATTGAAGGAACGAAGTGGGGAATTTGATTCTCAGAGACTTTGTTCTTATTTAACCGCTGATCTATGCTTGAGCAGAAGTTTGCAGTTTTTGCTTATGTGCACCTGCATTGTCCAGAGAGCTCTTTGCTTCTGTATGAGATGGCGGAAACTCCTTTGAAACTTTTCCTTTAGAACAATAAAAAACATAAGTCCATGGTGTTTCCATTTAAGCATGTTTCCTTTTTTAATTCACCAAAATGTAGTTCGTTTATAAGATATTCTTGGTGTTTTTTCTTTCTGTCCGGCAATGAGTTTTCTCTGCAAAATGCAGACCTATGATACATAACCTGTTTGGACTTAACCTTATTCGGCTTCATTAATTGAAGCTCTTCCTTGACAGGTTATTGGTATGGGCTTGACAGCAGTCCCTATACATTGTACTGGCTCGCGGGTGACAAGCTGATAACTGGGTGCTAAGGCCTCACCCACTGTGCTGGTATGAAGTTTCAAAGCTGGAGTTAAGCGGCAGATATAGCAAATGCTATTGATCAGTAATGTGAGCGGATAGTCCTTGAAGAGGTGAATGGGCTTGTAATTTGGGGATTCTGTTATGTAGAAGCCCTAAGCTTGTGAAACTTGTCAGAACAAATCAGTGATTTTTCAACGGTACCTCTGGTTCGGCTTGCCCAATTGTAGAAATATTGCTCAGTGGCGGAGCTTTGTAACGATCAGCCACCTGATCAACTTACCCAAGCAGAAAAAAAGATTGATTTCAAATCTCACTGTGAGTTTTCCTTTAGCTCTATCTTTCTTTCCATTCAAAGATAACTTAGAGCGAGCAAAGAGGTAGGGTTACCTGTATGTACCACAAGACAAACAGTTGGCTTGGAAATATTTCCCTCTGTCCGCAGTCATCCCCCTGTACTAAAGTATAAGGATTTGGCCGCATCGTAGGGAGTATGCAGTCACAATCTCCCTATACTTTATATATAGGGCAAACCACGTGACTGTGTATCCCATCTTTTCAAAGCTCTGACAGATTGGCACAGTTGTACACCCTCTTTCAAATCTGACTGACAGATTGGCCCGTGTGTACTCCCATCTTTCAAAGCTGACTCACAGATTGTACAGTGTGTACTCCATCTTTCAAACTGACTGACAGATTGGTACAGTGTTGTACACCCATCTTTCAAAGCTGCCTGACAGATTGGTACAGTGGGTAACACCCACTTTCAAGCTGAACTGACATATTGGGTACATTGTGTACTCCCATCTTTCAAAGCTGACTGACAGATTGGTACAGGTGTACACCCATCTTTTCAAAGCTGACTGACAGATTGGTACAGTGGTGTACAACCCCATCTTTCAAGCTGACTGACAGATTGGTACAGTGTGTACTCCCATATTTCAAGCTGAACTGACATATTGGTACAGTGTGTGCCCAGCTTTACTGTAAACTCTACATTATTAGTCAGAATTTTTAGTTTTAAGCACCTCAAACATTTAACTTGCATGAGCTCATTTTCCCTTTTTAGTTTGTTGTACATTATGGGAATGACAGGTGACGATGTTCATTCGGGTAGCTATAAACTAATTGTACCTCTGATGGTACCTCGGCTGTGCTTAGCTACACAATCTAAGACTAAAACAAACCCTTAATGTGATTTCGTTTACAAATTATTGGGAAAATTTTGTTTTAAAAATATGAGTTTAAATAGTATTTTTTCTCTTTCTATCTCTAAGGGCTAGTGAGACAGTTACAATACTTAGGACTATACAAACCGGCCGTCTAGTCTTTAGGTTTTTTTTCTGCACAATAAAAGTTGGAGAACCCGCGGTTAGCATGGTTAGACTGGACATCCCTTCTGTATTATGTAAAGAAGTGGTCACAATACTTCAGTGAGGTGGCCAGAGAGGGATGTGCCCCTTCCTACTATGTGGGGTATGAGACTGTACCCCTTGTGTTAGCACCATGTTAGTGATCTGTCTGGTCATTTCTTATCGGAGCAGTCCCGTGCCTGCGGTAGTTTACCGGTTACACCCCACCCTTCTTTTTAAATAGCAGCTTTTGGGCCCACCCTTTGCTTTTGCCGAGAATCCTGTCTGTACATAAATTTTTTAGTTTTGATTGCTTATCAATCTGTACTTTGCTTAAGCAATAGTGGTGATTGATCTGTCAGAAACAGATGATGCATAATTTTATATATTCCTGGGATTTTACAAGATTGGCCGCAAATTTAAGTTTCGCTTCCTACCCTTTAAGTATAAGGAGCTAATAGTGGCCACCTCAAATGATCATCCTATAGAATGTATTGGGAGATCATATCGTAATGTGTGTAGAGATGTTTATACTCCAAGGATTCTTCATCTGCTCTATTATATTGGTTAGTGACCCACTTGCGCGATCATATCTCGCTTCCCATACCCATACAACATGCTAGCAGTTTTTCCACTATGTCGCTGCACTCCGATCTGTTATTGGAACACGTGTTGCGTGTACTTTTATTCCAATAACACAGCTGTGTACAGATGCAGCGCACTTAGCGTATCACGCACAGCAGCCTATTGCAAAAATCCTGCATGTGATGCTGTGTGATCGTGCAAACCTTACCCTGTAATGTGTTGTCACCCAGCTTTAAGCCGTGCATATAATGATCAGTAAATAAATCAGTACAGAGTTGCCACCTATTCTGTCAAATGTTTTCCTGTGGATTTCATAGATCGCAATCATTCAATTTACCAGCGAGAATTGTCGAATAGATAAACCAAGGGAGCCTCAGAAAATGTAATAGCTTTATGAAAATCAGTTCTGCACATTTGCTGGACATTTTACATATGTCAGTTTTAAAGTAATGGATGAGATTAACACCTAAGGACAGTATGTAGAGGGATGAAGATTGACAAATACGCTCAGTAAATAAAGATTGTTATGGTAATTTCCTCCTGCAGTGGTTTGTACAATTTGTCATTACCTCACTGTCTATAGGCCCGATTGACTCTCATTCCGTTTATTTTAATGCAGGTTATTGCAATAGCTCGTCCTTTATAATTACCACTTAATTTTGTACAGGATTTGCTTCACAGATGGTTTAATGTGAATTTGATATTGAATGTCCTCCATTGGGTAAGATGGTTTGTTGCACTATTAATAGAACTCTCCTTTCAAGAGTTGGGAGTTCAGTTCATCGCTGCTCCACCATCCGGTTCTTCTGCTTCTCAGATAAGATTGTGATTGACCGCATGTAACGAGTGGGCATTGTACTGTCGCACCACAATCTCCGCTACCCATTCCATCATTAACATTACCCGTGTAATTCAGGAAGTGCTGATGCATTAACATTGTATGATTTGTCATTAAACTTTCTTGTTTCATCTGTGACGTGTCCAGCTGTGTGTTAGGTGGTGAGCTTCCAGTCAACCCCATTTCTCTTTACTTATGACTTTAATAATATCTAGCAATGTGGCTAATTTGTTTTTCTTTTTTAATGTAGAGGATACCCCCATCGTCCTCCGCCAGGTGTCACCGGCTTGGGAAGCCACACAGACTCCCCCTATTGCTGTGACTCCCTTAGATCAGCCTCCCAGCCCTCCAACTACTGCAGCTCA
>JAACNH010002225.1:0-28251 GCA_019447015.1 Hymenochirus boettgeri
TTTTTTTTAAACTGACCAGTGAACCTGCCATAACAACGTCCACTGGAAGACAGTTCCATAGCTTTACTGTTCTCACAGTGAAAAACCCTTTCCGACCTTAAAGCCTAAACATTTTTTCTTCAAGTCTTAAGGGATGGCCACGTGTCCTCTGACATGTTCTATTGGTGAACAATGCCCCAGATAGTTTATTGTATGGCCCGTTAATGTATTTATACACAGTAATCATATCCCCACGCAAGTGCCTTTTCTCTAGCGTACATAATTGTAACTTTTCCATTCTCTCTTCATATTCATGCTCCCCCAATCCCCTTATTAATTTTGTTGCCCTTCTCTGAACCCTTTCCATTTCAAAGATGTCCTTTTTGTACACAGGATTCCAAACTTGCACTGCATATTCCAAATGAGGCCTATCCAATGCTTTGTAAAGAGGAAGAATAACATTTTCCTCACCTGAATCCATACCTCTCTTTATACAAGACAATACCATGCTGGCTCTGGCTGTTGCCGCCTGGCACTGCTTGCTACCTTTAAGTTTGTTATCAACCAAAACTCCAAGATCCCTTTCCAACAGGGATTCACTTAACACAGAGCCATTTATAGTATAAGCAGCACAAGGATTTTTAAGTCCAAAATGGATCACCTTACATTTATTAACATTGAATCTCATCTGCCACAGCAGCCCAATGTGACAATCTATCTAGATCCTCCTGCAAAGATTGCACATCCTCTGATGTTTTTAATGTTCAACAAAGTTTTGTGTCGTCAGCAAATACAGAAATCTTGCTGACAATACCCACTTCCAGATCGTTAATAAATAGATTAAATAGAAGCGGCCCCAACACAGAACCCTGTGGCACCCCACTTAGCACTTTAGTCCATAATGGTGAAGCCCTTTTAAAAACTACTCTCTGCATCCCATTCATTAACCAATTTTCTATCCATGTACAAATGTGCCTCCCCAGACCAACAGACCTTAGCTTATACATTAGTCGCCTATCGGGGCCTTTATCAAAAGCCTTTGCAAAATCCAAGTAAACTACATCTACTGCTATGCCAGAGTCTAAATTTCTATTTACTTCCTCATAAAATCCAAGCAAGTTAGTTTGACAAGACCTATTCCTCCTAAATCCATGCTGGTTACTACTTATAATGTCAGTCCTTGAAACATACTCTAGAATATGTTCCCTTATTAAACTTTCCAGTATCCTACCCACCAGTGAAGTTAAAGTGAACGACTACCCTTTTTGAATATTGGAATAACATCAGCCTTTTTCCAATCCAGAGGCACACCACCGGACATGAAGGAATCTGCAAAAATAAGAAACAATGGCCTAGATAAAACTGAACTTAGCTCCCTAAGGACCCGAGGATGTATTGTATCCGGTTGAGGAGATTTATTAATATTAACCTTATTTAGTTCTTTCTGTACGCATAGTCTCGGGGCGATAACCAAGATGTACTTGCAGTATCTTTTATACATTATTGCTACTATATGTATACTATTGTACTTGATCTTCTATACTGTATACAGAGGGAAAAAAATATTACATTTGCTTTAATTCACCATCCTCCGTAACTTATTATTTACAATTAATTAATGGTGCCATATTTTACATCATCTTTCTTACATTATATACTTTAAAAATAAATTTAGGCTTAGTGATGCTTTGATTCAGGTATCCGAAACTTCATATTAATTTTAGCTAGTTTGATTGCTTTCTTACACTCCTTGTTACAGTTTTATGACCCTAAGCCTTTTCATTCCCTCTGACTTTTTAAAATGCCTTTTTCTTCCTTGCCATTGCCTCTTACATCGGGAATTCAGCCACATGGGCGCGGATTTATTTTTTTTTACTTTATTTAGTCCCAAGGGTATAACATTAGATGTGAAATGGCTTAAAATGCCTTAAACACAGTCCACTTCTGTTCAGCTTACCTTTACCTGATAATAACTTATCCCAGTTGACATTGGAGAGCTCTTTTAAACTGGGGAAAATTGCTTCCCCGAAATTAAAAGTCTTGTTATCCCAGACACTTTTCCCTTCGATAACACATTTCAACGACACTATTTCATGGTCACATTCCCTAAACCTCCAGTTACCTTACAGTATATCTATAATACACTCCACAATATTAGATATTACCAGATCCAACCGAGCTACTTTTCTAGTAGGAAACTTCAACCACCTGTGAGAGAAAATTATCCGCAGCAAATTCAGGAACTCATCGCCCTTTTCTGGTTGGCAGTTCCACTTCACCAGTCAATGTCAGGGTAATTAGAGTTCCCCATAATGAGTACACTCTCCAAACTTGCAGCCCTCCAATTGCATATGAAGCTGACTCATTACTCCCTCCTAGCATTTGGCTGCTTATAGCAGACAACCCAACCACCTTTCCTTGCCTAATTCCACCCATATTGCCTCTGCTTTAACATCACACATCACCTATATCTCTTCTTTTACATTTGGCTTCAGTTCTTTTTTAACATAAACACCTACTCTCCCCCTTTCCTTTTTCTCTATCCTGCCTAAAACAAGGCGGTATCCTCCTAAATTTACAGCCAGTTGTGAAACTGTTCAACCATGTTTCTGCTATAAACCTATTAACTATCATACTTTTCATTCAAAGCCATTATCTCCAATTTATCCATTTTGTTCCTATGTATATATTAGGTTGCAAACAGTTCTCACGTCTATAGGACGAGGTTATACTTTTTAATGTTAATTACAGAAAAGTATGGTCTCTTTTAAATGTGTGTGCTTAATAAGTCTGAGCGGTATCCATTGTACAATAGTTTACCTGTCCCTTTAAGAGGGAGGGATTTGCAGGTATATACGGAACCAGGGTATCTCATCTGTAGCCTATGAGTAAGAGCTAATTGGTGGCTCAAAAACATATATGTGTTTAATAAGTCACTGCTTATGAACAAAATTCCACATGTAGAATTTTATTTTAATCCGTGTGTGCCAAGGTGCAGAGTTTGGAAAGTATTACTTTAAGTATACAATACCATACATTCACTTTACACAAGAGTACAATAACAAAATACATAAAGTCATCAAGGGGGCAAATACCTAATAGTTCAGTACATAAATATTAAATGTAATTTAACTATATAAGTGCTAGAGCCTTGCCACAAGAGGAAAGTAGTTCCCTGCCCATATCACATTACTGATGGAAACAAATACATTGTTTTGATTATACCATCAGCAATAATTTCCATACTTCTAATTGCCCCAACTTTTCCAGAGGAATCCCATTTTATGGTGCGCATCCTTTTTATATGTTGACTCCTGCCCCCGGGATAGACAGTGTCTAGGTGTCAGTGGTGGCTTGTTTAATGTGTGTGGCATGTCCCATTCTACTCGGACCAAACATTGGGGGTATAGATTTATTTTCCATATGGATGAAGCCCAAATTAGGGATGAAACACATATTAAAAACATGATATGGGGACATGGACTACTATCTTTAAATTAAGAGGACATGTTAATGGTCACAGAACTCATTGCTGATTAAAACAGTAGGGGGTACATTAGCCACTATGTTACTTTGGCTTCTCATATTAATTACAGCATTATATGGTACATCATTTATTAGAGGAGACTGTCTTCTCACTTTTGTACTGAAAGTCCACAACTCACCAGTCTTAATTGGTTTAAAGCTTATATTCGTGTAGCTGTAACATCTTGTCAAGAATAAAAAAATTGAAGGACACACAACACTACATAGTCCCAAAATCCCACCCTCTTTAGTGTCAAGGCCACTCCCTCAAAGGGCTAGCACTAGCATACACCAACCTTTATTTCCTCTTTAAAGGGTATGTCCTGATTAAAAATTAACTTGCTTTTCTATCTGTTTTACTGAAGAACAGGAGGAAATGCACTATTCTTACCTCCTGTTCTTCAGTAAATCTTGCAGGAAACGTACCGGGATCGTTCCAGCACTGACAGAGAGCCGCGGCCGGAAATCCCGACGCCTCCGACGCATCTCCATTCCTTTGCACAGTGCACCATGCGCACACTGTGCTAAGGAGAGTGGAAGCGCCGGAGGTATCGGAGATTTCGGCCGGGCTCGTCAGCGCTTGGAACGATCCCGTAAGTTCTCCTGCTCTCCGCACGATTACTGAAGAACGGGAGGTAAGAATAGTGCATTTACCTCCTGTTCTTCAGTAAAAAGATAAAAAGCAAGTAATTTTGAATGGACATACCCTTTAATGGCTTCAGTAACAGTTAAAGATCAGCAAGTTGAGATAACGAGCACAATTAGATAAAAGCAGCTAAAGCCTGCCAGTTGAGTGTGAAGCAGAAGAAAGGATCATGACAACCTGGTATTTGCCAGTTGGTCTCCCTTCCAAGTACTGACCAGGACCTGCACCTGCTTACTTCCAATGTCAGACGGATTCAGTGCATTTGGGCTGGTGTGGCCAAGGGCCATTGGCCTTTCCCTCTGAGCTGATTTTAAAGCAGCCAGAGACTTTCACCCACTCCCCGGTACACTGAAGCGCTGGACGCTGCTGCCACCAGCCTGTGGCAATGGGGCTCCTTCTACCCTCCAGCCAAAAGAGGGCTTACACCCCCCTCCAGCCATGGGGCCTAGATAGTTTCCTCTGGCTGATTTCAAGGTATACAGAGACTGTAACCATTCACACTTACTTTCAATCCAGGGATGCTGCTCACCCACCAAACAGGGGCAAGGTCCTGGTGGAGATGTCTCCCCTCTTTCTCAGCTGGGCTGGGGGGGATCCTGGGCAGCTGTTGTTGCCCCCAGCTTTTTTGGATGTCCCGATGAGCCCCCGATCTTCACAGGCCTTCCTTTCCATTGTGATTGTAGCTTGGAACCTTTTAAAAGCTGCCCAGTTGAGTGAAGCAGAGAAAAGGTCTATGACACCTGGTATCCCAGTTGGTCTGCCATCCAGGTACTGACAAGGCTTCACCTGCTTGGCTTCCAATGTCGGAAGGATCAGGTGCATTTGGGCTGGGTGGCAAGGGCCATTGGCCTTTCCCTCTGAGCTTTGATTTAAGGCAGCCAGAGACTTTCACCCACTCCCCGGTACAACTGAAGCCTTGGACGCTGCTCACCCACCACCCTGTGGCAATGGGGCTCCTCTACCTCCAGCCAAAGAGGCTCTTACCCCCTCCAGCCATATGGCCATAGATATTTTCCTCTGGGCTGATTTCCAGGATACAGAGTCTGTAACCCATTCACCTGAATTTTCAATCCAGGGATGCTGCTCACCACCCAAACAGGGGCAAGGTCCTGGGGAGTCTCCCTCTTCTCTCAGCTGGGCTGGGGGATCCTGGGCAGCTGCTGTGGCCCCCAGCCCATTTGGATGTCCGATGAGCCCCCCGATCTCACAGGCCATTCCGTTCCATTGTGATTGTACGCTGGACCTTTTTAAAAAGCCTGCCAGTTGAGTGAAGCAGACAGAAAAAAGGTCTATGACAACCTGGTATTCCCAGTTGGTCTCCATCCAGGTTAGACCAGGCCTGACCGGCTTGGCTCCATGTGGACAGGACAGGTGCATTGGCTGGTGTGGCCAAGGGCCATTGGCCTTTACCTCTGAGCTGATTTTAAGGCAACCAGAGACTTTAACCACTCCCTGGTCACACTGAAGCGCTTGGACGCCGCGCACCCACCAGCCTTGGCAATCGGGGCCTATACCCTCCAGCCAAAAGAGGCTCTTACTCCCCCTCCAGCCATGGGGCCTAGATATTCCTTTGGGCTGCTTTCAAGGCATCCGAGACTGTACCCACTTAACCTGTAATTTCAATCCAGGGATTTGCTGCTCACCACAAACAGCAACGGGCAGGGTCCTGGGGTAGATCCTCTTCTCTCAGCTGGGCTGGGGGGATCCTGGGCCCCCAGCCATCTTGGATGTCCCGATGAGCCCCCCGATCTTCACAGGCCATTCATTTCCATCGTCACTGTACGCTGGAACCTTTTTAAGGGCCTGCCAGTTGAGTGAGGCAGATGAAAAGGTCTATGACACCTGGTATTCCCAGTTGGTCTCCCATCCAGGTACTGACCAGGCCTGCACCTGCTTACCTTCCAATGTCAGACATGATCAGGTGCATTTGGGCTGGTGTGGCCAAGGGCCATTGGCCTTTCCCCTGAGCTGATTTTAAGGAGCCAGAGACTTCACCCACTCGAGCCGGTCACACTGAAGCCTTGGACGCCGCTACCCACCAGCCTGTGGGCAATGGGGCTCCTCTACCCTCCAGCCAAAAGGAGGCTCGGTTACACTTCCCCCTCCAGCCAGGGGCCTAGATATTTTCCTCTGGGCTGATTTTCAAGGCATACCAGAGACTGTACCCATATAACCTGTACTTCAAGGCAGGGAGTTGCTCACCCACCAAAACACAGGGCAGGTCCTGGGCGAGTTCCCGACTTCTCTAGCTGGGCTGGGGGGATCGGCGGCTGGCTTTGGCCCCCAGCCATCTTGGAGTCCGATGAGCCCCCCGATCTTCCACGGCATATTTCCTGTCTGTCGCTGGAACCTTTTTAAGGGCCCTTGCAGTGAGTTGAGACGAGGAAAAAGGTCATGACACCTGGTATTCCCATTTGTCCCCTCCAGGTACTGACCACCTGCCTGCAACCTGCATACCTTCCAATGTCAGAACATGATCAGTGCATTTTGGGATGTGTTGGCAAGCGCCATTGCCTTTCCTCTGAGCTATTTTAAGGCAGCAGAGACTTGTCACACCCACCCCCCGTACACTGGAAGCCTGTGAGCCCCTCACCCACCAGCCTGTGGCAATAGGGCTCCTCTACCCTTCAGATTCAGCCAAAAGAGGCTCTTACTCCCCTCCACATCTGGGCCTATTATTTACTCTGGGCTGATTCCAACGTGCAACCAGAGACTGTAACCCATGTCACATGTGACTTTCCAAATTCACAGGATGCTCTAAACCCCCAAACAGGGGCAAGGTCCTGGGGAGTAGCCCTCTTCTCTCAGCTGGGGCAAGGTCGGGGAGTATCCCTCTCTCTTGAGCTGGGCTGGGGGGATCTGGGCAGCTGACGTTGGCCCAGCAATCTTGGATGTCCCGATGAGCCCCCCGATCTTCCAGGACCATTCCTTTCCATGCGTCGATTGTACGCTGGAACCTTTTTAAACAAGCCTCCAGTTGAGGAAGCAGAAGAAAGTCTATGACACTGGTATTGCCCAGTTGTCTCCCTCCAGGTACTGACCACGGCCTTCACCTGCTTGGCTCCATTGTCCAGACAGGATCAGGTGCATTTGGGCTGTTGCCAATCGCCATTGCTTTCCACTGAGCTGATTTTTAAGGCGCCAGAGACTTTTCACCCACCCCCCGGTAAACTGAAAGCTTGGACGCCGCTACACCCCACCAGCCTGTGGCAATGGGACTCCTCTACCCTTCAGCCAAAAGAGGCTCTTACTCCCCCTCACCAGCCCTGGGGCGCTAGTAATTTCCTCGGGCTGATTCAGGCATCCAGAGACTGTAACCCATTCCCTGTACTTCAATCAGGGATGTGCTCACCCACCAGGCGGGGCGGGGTCCTTGGGGGGTCTCCCTCTCTTCGCTGGGCTGGGGGGATCCTGGGCAGTGCTGTTGGCCCGCAAGCCATCTTGGGGGATTGTCCGCCGATGAGCCCCCCGATCTTCACAGGCCTTCCTTTCCATGTCTCATTGTACACTGGGACACCTTTTTAAAAGCTGCCAGTTGAGTGAAGCAGAAGAAAGGTCTATCGACACCTGGTACTTCCAGTGTGGTCTCCCATCAGGTACTTGACCAGGCCGGCACCTGCGTTGGCTTCCAATGTTGTGACAGATCAGTGTTATTTGGGCTGGTGTGCCAGGGCCATTGGCCTTTCCCTCGTGAGCGATTTTAAAGGGCAGGCCAGACGACATTTCACCCACTCCCCGTACACTGAAGCTTGGACGACCGCTCACGCCAACCACCTGTGGCAATGGGGCCTCCTCTACCCTCCACCAAAAGAGGCTCTTACTCCCCCTCCAGACCATGGGGCCTAGATATTCCTCTGGGCTGATTTAAGGTATACAGAGACTTGTAACCCATTCACCTGTGACTTTCAATCCAGGATGCTGCTCAGCACCACCCAAACAGGGCAATCCTGGGAGGTCTCCCTCTTCTCTCATGCTGGGCTGGGGGAATCCTGGGGCAGCTGCTGTTGGCCCCCGCATCTTGGTGTTCCCGATGAAGCCCCCGATCTTCACAAGGCCATTCCTTTCCATCGTCATTGTCGCTGGAACCTTTTAAAAGCCTGCCAGTTTGGTGAAGAGACGAAAAGGTTCTATGACACTCTGGTATCCCAGTTGGTCTCCCCTCCAGTACTGACCAGGCCTTGCACCTGCTTGGCTGCCAATGTCGGAAGGATTCAGGGGCATTGTGGGCTGGAGTGGCCAAGGGCATTGCCTTTCCCTCGAGCGTGATTTAAGGCAGCAGAGACTTTCACCCACTCAACGCGTACATGCAGCCCTTGGACACCGCTACCCACCAGCCTGTTGGCAAGGGGCTCCTCCCCTCCAGCCAAAAGAGGCTCTTAATCCCCCTCCAGCCATGGGTGCCCTAGATTCCTCTGGGCTGATTCCAAGGTATACAGAGACTGTAACCCATTCACCTTAACTTTCAGAATCCAGGGATTGCTGCTCACCCACCAAACAAAGGGCGAAGTCCTGGGGAGTCCTCCCTCTTCTCTCAGCTGGGCTGGGGGGATCCTGGCAGCCTGCTGTTGGCCCCCAGCCATCTTGGATGTCCCGTGAGAACCCCGATCTTCACAGGGGCCATTCCTTTCCATCGTCAGTGTCGCTGAAACTCTTTTAAAAAAAGCGCAGTTGAGTGAAGAGAAGAAAAGGTCTATGACACCCCTGGTATTCCCAGGTGGTCCTCACCATGCCAGGTACTGACCAGTGCCTGCACCTGCTTTGGCTTCCAGTTGGGACCAGAATCAGGTGACATTTGGGCTGGTGTGGCCAAGGGCCATGGCCTTCTCCCCTCGTGTGCTGGATTTAAGGTCAGCCAGGATTTCACCCACTCCCCGGTACTGAGACAGGCCTTGACGCCTCTCCGCCACCCAGCCTGTGGCAATGGGCTCCCTCCTCAGCCCTCCAGCCAAAAGAGGATCGTACTTCCCCCTCCAGCCTGGGGAACTAGATATTTCCTCTGGGCTGATTTCAAGGCATCCAGAGACTGAAACCCACTAACCTGTACTTGTCAATCCAGGGATGCTGCTCACAGCCACCAACATGGGGCGGGTCCGGGCAGTATCCCTTTGCTCTCAGCTGGGCTGGGGGGATCACTGGCGCAGCTGCTGTTTGGCCCCACAGCCATCTTGGATGTCACCCGTGAGCCCCCGATCTTCACAGTGCCATTCCTTCCATCGTATTGTTACACTTGGAAACCTTTTTAAAAGCTGCCAGTTGATGAAGCAGAAGAAAAAAGGTCTATGACAGCCTGGTATTGCCATTGTGTTCTCCATCAGGTACTGACCAGGCCTGCACCGGCTCTGGGCTCCAATGGTTGTGACAGGATCAGGTGCATTTGGGACTGTTGTGGCAAGGGCCTTGGCCTTCTTCCCCCTGAGCGGATTTTAAGGCACGCCGAGACTTCACCACTGCCCCGGTACACTGAAGCCTGGACGCCGCTCACACCACCACCTGTGCAATGGGGTCCTCTACCCTCCAACCAAAAGAAGGCTCTTACTCCCCCTCCAGCCTGGTGCCTAGATTTTCCTTGGGCTATTCAGGTATACAGAACTGTAACCCATTCACTGTACTTTCATCCATGGGGATGGATCTGTCTCACCCACCAACAGGGCAAGGTCCTGGGGTCTCCCTCTTCTCTCACTGGCTGGGTGGGATCCTGGGCATGCTGCTGTTGGCCCCAGCCATCTTGGAGTCCCATGAGCCCCCCGATCTTCAAAGGCAGTCCTTTTCCATCGTCATTGTACGCTGGAATCCTTTTAAAGGAGCCTCAGTTCGAGATGAAGCAGAAGAAAAGGGTCTATGACACCTGGTTTTCCCAGTTGGTTCCCACTCCAGGTACTGACCAGGCCTGCCACCTGCTTGGCTGTCATTCGGACAAGGATAAGGTGCATGGGGGCGGGGTGCGCCAGGGCATTGGCCTTTCCCTTGAGCTGATTTTTAGGCAAGCCAGACGACTTTCACCCACCCCCGGTACCTGAAGCTTGGAAACCGCTCACCCACCAGCCTTGTAGGCAATGGGGCTCCTCTACCCTCCAGCCCAAAAGAGGCCTCTACTCCCCCCACCATGGGGCTAGATATTTCCTCGGGCTGATTCAGGTATAACAGAGACTGTAACCCTTCACCTGTACTTCAATCCAGTGGAGATGCTGCCTACCCACCAAACAGGGGCAAGTCCCTGGGAGTCTCTCCCTTCTATCAGCTTGGGGCTGGGGGATCTGGGCAGCTGCGTTGGCCCACCAGCCATCTTGATGTCCCGAGAGCCCCTATCTTCACAGGCCATTCCTTTCCCATCGTATTGTACGCTGGAACCCTTTGTTTAAAGCCTGCCAGTTGAGTGAAGCAAGAAAAGGTCTATGACACCTGGTATTTCCCAGTTGGTCTCCCATCCAGGTACTGACCAGGACCTGCCACCTGCTGGCTTCCAATGTGGGACGGAATCAGGTGCATTTGGGTGGTGTGGCCAAGGGCCATGCCCTTCCCTCTGTCAGCTGATTTTTAAGGCAGCCCGAGACTTTCACCCCTCACCCACACCGGTACACTGAAGCCCTTGGACTCCGCTACACCACCCACGCCCCCTGTGGCAATGGGGCTCCTCTACCCTGCAGCCCAAAAGAGCTCTACTCCCCCTCCAGCCATGGGGCCTAGATATTTCCTCTGGGCTTATTTCAGCTAAGGATGCGAGACGAAACCCCTAACCTGTACTTTAATCCAGGGATGTGCATCACCCACCAAACAGGGGCAGGGTCCTGGGCAGTATCCTCGCTTCTCTCAGCTGGGCTTTTGGGGGGGATCCTGGGGCAGCTGCTGTTGGCCCCATCATCTTGGATGTTCCCCGAAGAGCCCCCCGATCTTCACAGGCCATTCCTTTCCATCGTCATTGATACAGCGGAACTTTTTAAAAGCCTGCCAGTTGAGTTGAACAGAAGAAAAGGTCTATGACACCTGTATTCCACCAGTGGTCTCCCATCCAGGTACGGACCCAGCCTGACACCTCTTGGCTTACAATGTGGAGGACAGATCAGGTGATTTGGGCTGGTGTGGGCCAAGGGCCATGGCCTTTCCCTCTGAGTGATTTTAAGGCAGCACACGACTTTCACCCACTCCCGGTACACTGAAAAGCCTTGGACCGCTCACCCACCACCCTGTGGCAATGGGGCTCCTACCCTCCCAGCCAAAAGAGGCTCTTACTCCCCCTCCAGCCATGGGGCCTAGATATTCTCTGGGCTGATTTCAAGGTATACAGAGACTGTACCCATTCACCTGTACTTTCAATCCAGGGGATGCTGCTCACCCACCAACAGGGGCAAGGCCTGGGGGTCTCCCTCTTACTCTCAAGCTGGGCTGGGGAGGCGGGGGATCCTGGGCGGCAGCTTCTTGTTGGTCCCCAGCCCATCTGATGTCCCAGTGAGCCCCCGATCTTCACAGGCAATTCCTTTCCATCGTCATTGTACGCTGGAACTTTGTAAAAGCCTGCAAGTTGATGTGAACGCAGAAGAAAAGGCTATGACACCTGGTATTCCCAGTTGGTTCCCAATCCAGGTACTGACCAGGCCTGCACCTGCTTGGCTTCCAATGTCGGACAGGATCAGGTTGCATTTGGGCTGGGTGGCAAGGGACATTGGCCCTTTTCCCTCTGAGCTGATTTTAAGGAAGGCCAGGAGACTTTCACCCAATCCCCGGTACACTGAAAGCCTTGGACGCCGCTCACCACCAGCCTGTGCAATGGGGCTCTCTACCCTCAGCCAAAAAGAGGCTCTTATCCCTACAGGCATGGGGCCCTAGATATTTCTCTGGCTATTCAAGGTATACAGAGCCGTTACCAATTCACCCTGTACGGTCAATCCAGGGATGCTGCTCACCCACCCAAACAGGGGCAAGGTATGGGAGTCTCCCTCTTCTCTCCGCTGGGCTGGGGGATCCTGGCAGCTGTGTGGCCCACGCCATCTGGATGGCCCGATGAGCCCCCCGAATCTGCACAGGCCATCCTTTCCATCGTCATTGTACGCTGGAAACCTTTTAAAAGCTGCCAGTTGAGTGAAGCAGAAGAAAAGGTCTATGACACCTGGATATTCCCCGTTGGTCTCATCCAGGGGTGGTACTCCAATGAACAGGCATGCACCTGCTTGGCTTCCAAATGTCGGGACCAGGATCAGGTGCATTTGGCTGGTGGGCCAAGGGCCATGGGCTTTCCCTCTGTTGTGATTTAAGGCAAGCCAGAGCATTTCACCCACTCCACGGTACACTGAAAGCCTTGGACGCCGCTCACCACCAGGCCTGTGGCATGGGGCTCCTCTACCATCCAGCCAAAAGAGGCTCCTACTCCCCTCAGCCATGGGGCCTATATATTTCATCTGGGCTGAGTTCAAGGCATCCAGAGACTGAAACCCACTAACATGTACTTTCACACAACCAGGGATGCTGCTAACACACCAAACAGGGGAAGGGTCCTGGGCAGTATCCCTCTTCTTCAGCTGGGCGGGGGGATCAGGGCCAGCTGCTGTTGGCCCCCAGCCATCTTGGATGTCCCGAATGAGACCCCGATCTTCACAGGCCATTCATTGCCATCGTCACTGTTACAATGGAACCTTTTTTTAAGGGCATGCCAGTTGCGTGAGGCAGAGCCCAAAGGTAATGACACTGGTATTCCCAGTTGGTCCCCATCAGGTACTACCAGGCCTGCACTGTTACCTTCAAATGTCAGACTGATACAGGGTGTGGGCTGGTGGCCAAGGGCCATTGGGCCTCACTATGAGCTGATTTTAAGGCAGCCAGAGACTTTCAACCACTTCCACGGTACACTGAAGCCTAGGCCTTGGACGCCGCTCACCCACCAGCCGGTGGCAATGGGGCTCCTCTACCCTAGACAAAAGAGGCTCTTACTACCTCCCAGCCCTGGGGCCAGAATTTCCTCTGGGCTTTGATTTCAAGGAATCCAGATACAGGTTAACCCATTCACCTGTACTTTCAAATCCAGGGATACGGCAACCACCAAAAGGGGAAAGGTCCTGGGAGTGAGTATTCCCCTCTTCTCTCAGGCTGGGACAAGGTCCTGGGGAGATCCCTAGTCTCTGCGCTGGGTGGGGGTCCTGGGGCAGCTGTGTTGGCCCCCAGCATCTGGGATGTCCGATAGGCCCCCCGATTCTTCACAGAACAATCCTTTCAATCGTCATTGTACGCTGGAACCTGTTTAAAGCCTGCCAGTGAGTGAAGCAGAAGAAAGGTCTATGACACTGGTATTCCCAGTTGGTCTCCCATCCAGGTACTGGACCAGGCCTGCACCTGCTTGGCTTCCATTGGGCAGACAGGATCAGGTTGCATTGGGCTTTGTGCCAAGGGCCATTGGCCTTTCCCTCTGAGCTGATTGTAAGGCAGCAGAGACTTTCACCACCCCCGGTACACTGAAGCCTTGGACCACCGTCACACACCAAGGCCGGTGTGGCAATGGGGCTCCTCTTACCCTTAAGCCAAAAGAGGCTTTACTCCCCCCCTCCAGCCAGGGGCCTAGGGGGATATTTTCCTCGGGCTGATTTCAAGGCATCCAGAGACTGTAACATCACCGTACTTTCACCAGGGATGACTGCTCACCCACCAAACAGGGGAGGTCCTAGGGAGTATCCCTCTTCTCTAGCTGGGCTGGGGGGATCCTGGGCAGCTGCTGTTTGCCCCAGCCATCTTGGAGGTCCCGATGAGCCCCCCCGATCTTCACAGACCATTCCTTTCCATCGTCATTGTACGCTGGATGGACCTGTTAAAAGCCCTGCCGTTGAGCTGATAGCAGAAGAAAAGGTTAAAACACCTGGTATTCCCAGGTTTGTTTCCATCCAGGTACTGACAAGGCCCTGCACCTGTTAGCTTCCAATGCCAGACCGGAATCAGGTGCATTTGGGCTTGGTGGCCAAGGGCCATTGGCCTTTCCCCTGAGTGATTTTAAAGCAAGCCAGAGACTTTCACCCAATACCCGGTTACACTGAAGCCTTGGACGCCGCTCACCACCAGTGTGCAATGGGGACTCCTCTACCCTCCAGCCAAAGGAGGCTTTACTCCCTCCAGCCTGGGGCCTAGATATTTCATCGGGCTGATTTTCAGGCATCCAGAAGACTGTAACCCATTCACCTGTACTTTCACTCCAGGGATTGTGCTAACCCACAAAACGGCGGCAAGGTCCTGGGGAGTAGGAGTATCCCTCTTCTCTCAGCGGGTGGGGGATCCTGGGAAGATGCGGTTGGACCCAGCCATTTGGATGTCCCGGATGAGCCCCCCCCCCAATCTTCACAGGCCATTCCTTTCAATCGTCACTGGACGGCCATGGAACCTTTTTAAAAGCCTGCCAGTTGAGTGGTGAAAAAGAAGAAAGGGTTCTATGACACTGGTCTTCCCAGTTGGTCTCCATCCAGGTACGACCAGGCCTGCACCTGCTTGGCTTTCCAATGTCGGACAGATCAGGTGCATTTGGGCTGGGGTGGCCAAGGGCCATTGGCCTTTCCTCGAGTGATTAAGGGGCAGCCAGAGCTTTGACCCACTCCCCCGTACACTGAAGCCTTGGACGCCGCTCACCACCAGCAGTGGCAATGGGGCCTCCTCTACCCTTCCAGCCAAAAGAGGCTTTACTCCCCCTCCAGCCATGGGGCATAGTATTTCTTGGGCTGAATTTTCAAGGTATACAGAGACTGAAACCCCATGCATGTACTTCATCAGGGATGCTGCTCACCACACAAACAGGGGCAAGGTCTGGGGAGCTCCCTCTTACTCTCAGATGGGTTGGGGGATCCTGGGCAGCTGCTGTTGGCCCCCAGCCATCTTGGATGTCCGATGAGGCCCCCGATCTTCACAGGCCATTCCTTTCCATCGTCATTGTACGGATGTGGACCTTTTAAAAGCCTGCCCGTTGAGTGACAGAAGAAAGAGAAAGGTCTATGACACCTGGTATTCACAGTTGGTTCTCCATCAGGTAATGACCAGGCCTCAACACTGCTTGGCTTCCAGTTATGTCGGACAGGATCAGGTTGCATGTGGGGCTGGTGTGGCAAGAGGCCATTGGCCTTTCCCCTGAGCCTTGATTTTAGGCAGCAGAGACTTTTCACCAACTCCACGGTACACTGAAGCTTGGGACGCCGCTCACCCACCAGCCTGTGGCAATGGGGCTCCTATACCCTCCAGCCAAAAGAGGCTCTACTCACCTCCAGCCATGGGGCCTAGATATTTCCTCGGGATGATTTTCAAGGCATCCAGCGGACTGTTACCCACTACCTGTACTTTCAATCCGGGGGATGCTGCTCACCCACCAAACAGGGCAGGGTCCTGGGGAGTATCCCTCTTCTCTCAGCGGCTGAGGGGATCCTGGGCGGATGGCTGCTGTTGGCCCCAAGCCATCTTGGATGTCCCCGATGAGCCCCGATCTTCACAGGCCATTCATCCCTCTCACTGTACACTGGAACCTTTTTAAAAGCCTGCAGTTGAGTGAAGCAGAAGAAAGGTTTATAACACCTGGTATTCCCAGTTTGTTTTCCATCCACGGTACTGAACAGGCCTTTGCACCTGCTTAGCTTCCAATGCCAGACAGGATCAGGTGCATTTGGGCTGGTGTCGGCAAGGCCATCGGCCTTTCCCTCTGAGCTGATTTTTACAGCAAGCCAGAGATTTCAACCCATCCCCGGTACAATGAAGACTTGGACGCCGCTCACCGCCACCAGCCTGTGGCAATGGAGGCTACTCTTAACCCTCCAGCCAAGGAGGCTCTCCGTTAATCCCCCTCCAGACATGGGGCCTAGAGATTTCCTTTGGGCTGTTTCAAGGGAAGCCAGAGACTGTAACCCATTCACCCTGTACTTTCAATCAGGGCCTGCTGCTAACCCACCAAAACAGGGCAAACAATGGTCGATGGGAGTATCCCTCTTCTCTAGTGGATGGGGGATCCTGGGAAGCTGCTGTTGGCCCCCAGACATCTGGATGTCCCGAAGAGCCCCCAATCTTCCAGGCCATTCCTTTCCATCGTAACTGCTAGCTGGAACCTTTTTAAAGCCTGCCAGTTGAGGGGAAGCAGAAGAAAAGGTCTAGACACCTGCGTATTCCAGTTGGTGTCCCATCCAGGTACTGACCAAGGCTGCAACTGCCTAGCTCCACTGTCAGACAGGATCCGGGGCATTTGCGGCTGGTGTGGCAAGGGCCAATGGGCCTTCCCTCGAGCTGATTTTAGGCAGCCAGAGACTTTCACCACTCCCCGGTTACACTCAAGCCTTGGGACGCCGCTCCACCCACCAGCTGTGGCAATGAGGGCTCATCTACCCTCAGCCAAAACGAGTATCTTACTCCATCTCAGCCATGGGGCCTAGATATTTCCTCTGGGGATTCAAGGCATCACAGAGACTGTAACCCATTCACTGTACTTCAATCCAGGATTGCTGCTCACCCGCCAGGCGGGGGGCAAGGTCCTGGGGGGTCTCCTATTCTACTCAGCTGGGCTGGGTGGATCCTGGGCAGCTGCTGTTGCCCCCAGCCTCTTGAGGTCCCGATGAGCCCCCCGATCTTCACGCCATTCCTTTCCTGTATGGTAGCTGGAACCTTTTTAAAAGCCTGCCAGTTTGAGTGAAGCAAAGGAAAAGGGCCTTTCACTTGAGATGATTTTAAGGCAGCCAGAGGGACTTTCACCCACTCCCCGGTACATGAAGCCTTGGACGCGCTCACCACCCGCCTGTGGCAATGGGGACCTCCTCTACCCTCCAGACCAAAGATTATCTTACTCCCCTCCACCAATGGGGCCTAGTATTTACTCTGGGCTGATTCAAGGCATCCAGAGACTGTAACCCATTAATCTGTACTTTCAATCAGGGATGTGCCACTCACCAAAAGGGGCAAGGTCCTGTGGGGGTATCCCTCTTCTCTCTTAGGCTGGGATGGGGGGATCATGGGAGCTACTGTAAGCACCCAGCCATCTTGGATGTCACGTGAGCCCCCCGATCTTCCAACAGGCCATTCCTTCCATCGTCATTGTATGCTGAACAAAACCTGCCAGTGATGTGAAGCAGAGAAAAAAAGAAGAGAAGGTCTATGCACCGGTATTCCCAGTAGGTATCCCATCCAGGTACGAACCGGACTGCACTGCTTGGCTTCCATGTCAGGCAGGCTCAGTGCATTTGCGTGGTGGGGCCACGGGCATGGCCGTTCCCTTGAGCTGATTTAAGGCGCAAGAATAGACTTCACCCAATCCCCGACACTGAAGCCTTGGGACCACCGTCTCACCAACCAGCTGTGCAATGTGGGTCCTCACCCTCCAGCAAAAGTGGCTTTTACTCCCCCTCCCGCCATGGGGGCCTAGATATTCCTCTGGGCTGATTCAGGATCCAGAGACTGTAACCCATACACCTGTACTTTCAATCCAGGGTTGCTTGTCAACCCAAACATAAAAACGGGGCAAGGTCTGGGGAGAGTCTCCCTCTCTCTCACTGGGCTGGGGGATCCTGGGCAGCTGCTGTTGGCCCCCAGCCATCTGGATGTCCGATTTGAGCCCCGATCTTCAACAGGCATTCCTTTCCCTAGTATGTACGTGGAACCCTTTTTTAAAAGCCGGCCGTTGATGGAAGAGAAGAAAAGGTCTATGACACCTGGATTCCCAAGTTGGTCTCCATCCGGGTGCGGTACTGACCAGGCCTGCCTGCCCTTTTAGCTTCAAATGTCACACGATCAGGTGCATTGGGCTGGTGTGCAAGGGCCCTTGGCCTGCCTCTGAGCTGATTTAAGGCAGCCAGAGACTTTCAACCCACTCCACGGTACACTGAAGCCTTGGACGCGCTAACACCAGCCTGTGGCAATGGGGATACTCTGCTTTTGGGATGGTGTGGCCAAGGCATTGGCCTTTCCCTCTGAGATGATTAAGGCAGCCAGAGATTTCACCCACTCCACGGTACACTGAAGCCGTGGCGCCGCTCAACCCCAGCCTGTGGCAAATGGGGCTCCTATACCCTCCAGCCAAAAGAGGCTCTTACTCCCCCTCCAGCATGGGGGCATTAGATATTTCCTTGGGATGATTTCAAGTGCACCAGAGACTGTAACCCATCACTGTACTTTCAATCCAGGGATGCTGCTAGCCCACCAGATGGGGCAGGGGACTGGGGTGGGGTCTCCCTCTTCTTCAGCTGGGCTGGGGGGATCCTGGGCAGCTGCTGTTGGCCCCCCAGCCCATCTTGGTTGTCCCGATGAGACCGGATTTCACAGGCCATCCTTTCCATCTCATTGATATGCGGCAACAAGCCTGCCAAGTTGAGTGAAGCAGAAGAAAAGTTCTATGACACCTGTATTCCCAGGTGGTCGGTCCCATCCAGTAAACGACCAACAGGCCTGCACCTTGCTTAGCTTCCAAGTAGACAGGATCAGGGCATTTGGGCTGGTGTGGCCAAGGGCCCAATTGGGGCCTTTCCCTCTAGCTGATTTTAAGGCAGCCAGGGACTGTCACCCCACTCCCCGGTACACTCAAGCCAGGACGCCGCTCCAACCACAAGACTGTGGCCAATGGGCTCCTCTACCTCCAGCCAAAAGAGGCTCTTACTCCACTCCAGCAATGGGGCCTAGATATTCCTAGGGCATGATTTCAAGGCCATCCAGAGACTGTAACCCATCACCTGTAATTTCAATCCAGGGATGCTGTCACCCACAAACGGGGGCAAATGGTTCCTGGAGAGTTCCAGTTTCTCTCCGATGGCTGGGGGGATTCCGGGCAGCTGTGTTGGCCCACAGCCATCTTGGAGTGTCCCGATGAGCCCCCCGATATTCACATGCCATTCTTTCCATCGTATGGTATGCTGCAACAAGCTGACAGTGAGTGAAGCAGAGTAAGGTCTATTGACCCTTGGTATTCCCAGTTAATCTCCATCCAGGTATGACCCAGGCCTGCACTGGCTTGGCTTCCATGTCAGCACAGGATCAGGTTGCATTTGGGATGGTGTGCCAAGGGCCATTGGCCTTTCCCTTGGCTGATTTAAGGAAGCCAGAGACTTTCACCCCACTCCACGGTCATGAAAGCCTTGGACGCGCTTCACCCACCAGCCCTGTGGCAATGGGGCCTCTGCTTTTGGGCGGTGGGCCAGGGGCAATTGGCTCGTTCCCTCTGAGTCGATTTAAGGCGCCAGAGACTTTCACCCACTCCACGGTTACACTGAAGCTTGGAGCCTGCTAACCCACAGCCTGTGGAAATGGGGCCCTTACCCTCCAGCCAAAAGGGCTCTTACTACCCCTCCAGCCATGGGGCCTCCTAGTAGATATTCCTTGGGCTGATTTAGGCATCCAGAGACTGAAACCCATTCACACTGTACCTTTCATCCAGGGATGAGTGCCGCCAACAGGCGGGGCCGGGTACTGGGGGGTGTTCTACTCTTCTTCAGTGGGCGTGGGGGATCCGGGGCAGCTGCTGTTGGCCCCCAGCATCTTGGAGTCCCATGCGCCGGATTTCCACAGGCCATCCTTTCCATCGTCATGATGCTGACAACAAGCCTGCCAGTTGAGTGAAGCAGAAGAAAAGGCTTTATGACACTGGTATTCCCAGTTGGTCTACCATCCAAGTACTGACCAGGCGGCACCTGTTAGCTTTCCAATGTTTAGAAAGGATCAGGTGGCATTTGGGCTGGTTGGGCCAAGGAGCCATGGCCTTTCCCTTGAGCTGATTTTAAGGCCCAGCCAGAGACTTTCACCACTCCCCGGTACACTCAAGCCAGGGACGCCGCTCACCACCAGCCTGTGGCAAGGGGCTCCTATACCATCAGCCAAAAGAGGCTCTTCTCCCCCTCCAGCCATGGGAGCCTACATATTCCTCTGGGCTGATTTCAAGGTATAAAGAGACTGCTAACAATTCACCCTGTCTTTCAATCCAGGGATGCTGCCACCCACCAAAGGGGGCAAGGTCCTGGGAGTCTCCTCTCTCTCTGATGGGGCTGGGGGGATCCTGGTTGCTGCTGGGCCCCCAGCCATCTTGGATGTCCCGAGGAGCCCCCGATCTTCAAAGGCCTTACATTCATCGTTCATTGTATCGCTGCAAAAAAGCCTGCCAGTTGCGGAAGCAGAAGAAAAAGGTCTTATGACCCCTGGTATTCCCAGGTTGGTCTCCCATCCAGGTACTGACCAGGCTGCACCTGCTTGGCTCCTATGTCAGACAGGATCAGGGGTGCTATTGGGCTGGATGTGGCAAAGGGCCATTGCCTTTCATCTGAGCTGATTTTAAGGCACCCAGAGACTTCCACCCACTCCACGTAACACTGAAGCCTTGGACGCCGTCACCCACCAGCCTTGTCCTGTGGAAATGGGGGCTCCTTCTACCCTCCAGCCAAAAGAGGCTCTTACTCCCCTACAGCCATGGGGCCATAGTATTTCAGTCTGGGCGATTTCAAGGCATCCAGAACTGTAACCATTCATCTGATAATTCAATCCAGGGATGCTGCCTCGCCCACCGGGCGGGGCAGGGTCCTGGGGGGGTCTCCCCTCTTCTTAGCTGAGGCTGGGGGATCCTGGGCAGCTTGATGTTGGCCCCCAGCCATCTTGGATTGTCACGATGAGTCCCCCGGATCTTCACAGGCCATTCCTTTCCATCGTCTTGATGCTGGAACCTTTTTAAGCCGCAGTTTAGTGAAGCAGAAGAAAAGAAAAGCGGTCTATGGACACCTGGTATTCCCAGAGGGTCTCCCATCCAGGTACCTGAACAGGCCGGCACCCTGCTTAGATTCAATGTCAGGACAGGAGCAGGTGCATTTGGGGCTGGTGTGGCCAAGGGCCCATTGGCCTTTCCCTCTGAGCTGATTTTAAGGCAGCAAGAGACTTTCACCAACCCCCGGTACATCAAGCAGGGAGCCGCTCAACCCACCAGCCTGTGGCAATGGGGCTCTTACCCTCCAGCCAAAAGAGGCTCTACTCCCCATCAGCCATGGGGCCTAGTAATTTCCTCTGGGCTGATTCAAGGCATCTAGAGGACTGTAACCATTTCACCTGTACTTTCAATCAAGGGCTGCGGATCGCCCACGGGAGGGGGCAGCCGGTCCTGGGGGGGGTATCCTCTCTTCAGCTGGGCTGGGGGGATCTGGGCCAGAGCTGATGTTGCCCCCAGCCATCTTTGGATGTCCCGATGAGTCCACGATCCTTACAGGCCATTCCTTTCCCTCGTCATTGTATGCTGGAACTTTAAAAGCCTGCCAGTTTAGTGAGTGAAGCAGAAGGAAAAAGAAGAAAAGGTCTATGACACCTGGTATTCCAGATGGTCTACCATCCAGGGTAAGGCCCAGGCCGGAAACTGCTTAGCTTTCAATGTCAGAAGGATCAGGTTGCATTTGGACGATGTGTGGCAAGGGCCATGGCTTTCCATCTGAGCTGATTTAAAGGGCAGCCAGACTTTAACCCAATCCCCGGTACACTCAAGCCAGGGTGCCACTCACCCACCAGCCTGTGCAATGGTGCTCCTTACTCCAGCCAAAAGGGCTCTTACTCCCCCTCCAGACATTGGGCCTAGGATATTTCCTCTGACGGCTGATTTCAGGCATCAGAGACTGTTAACTCATTCACCTGTACTTTCAATACCAGGGATGCTGCTCGGCCACCGGGCGGGGGCAGGGTCTGGGGGGGTCTCCCTTCTGTCTTCAGATGGGCTGGGGGATTCCTGGGCAGCTTGCTGTTGGCCCACAAGCCATCTTGGATGTCACGATGAGTCCCCCGATCATTCACAGGCCATTCCTTTCCATCGTCATTGGATCGCTGGACTTTTTAAAAGCCTGCACAGTTGAGTGAGAGCAGAAGAAAAAGGTCTATGACACCTGGTATTCCCAGTTAATCTCCCCGCCAGGTCACACCAGGCCTGCCACATGCTTGGCTTCCTAGGTCAGAACAGGATCAGGGCATTTGGGCTGTGTGGCCAAGGGCCATTGGATTTCCTTGAGTGATTTAAGGCAGCCAGGAGACTTTCCACCCACTCCACGGTACACTGAAGCCTTGGACGCCGCTCACCCACCAGCCTGTGGCAATGGGGCTCCTCTGCATTTGGGCTGGTGTGGCCAAGGGCCATTGGCCTTTCCCTCTGAGCTGATTTTAAGGCAGCAGAGACTTTTCACCACTCCACGGTACACTGAAGCCTGGACGCCGCCTCACCCACAAGACTGTGGACAATGGGGCTCCTATCCCTCCAGCCCCCAAAAGAGGCTCTACTCCCCCTCCAGCCATGGGCCTAGATATTTCCTTGGGCTGATTTCAAGGCATCCAGAGACTGTAACCATTCACTGTACTTTCAATCCAGGGATGTGCTCGCCCCACCAGGCGGGGCGGGTCTGGGGGGGGGTTCTCCCTCTTCTCAGCTGGGCTGGGGGACCTGGCGATGTGTTGGCCCCCAGCCAGCGGGATGTCCCGATGAGACACGGAATCTTCAAGGCATTCCTTTCCAAGTATGTATGCTGCAAAAAAGCCTGCCAGTTGAGTGAAGAGAAGAAAAAGAAAAAAAGGTTTAATGACATGGTATGCACAGTTGGATCTCCCATCCAAAGGTACATGACCAGGATGCACCTGCTACTTCAATGTTAGACGGATCAGGTGCATTTGGGTGGTGGGCCAAGGGCCATTGGCCTTTCCCTCTGAGCTGATTTACGCAGCCAGAGACTTTCACCAATCCCCGGTACAATCAAGCCAGGACGCCGCTCACCCACCAGCCTGTGGCAATGGGGCTCCTTACCCTCCAGCCAAAAGAGGCTCTTACTCCCCCTCCAGCCATGGGGCTACATATGTCCTCTGGGCTGATTTCAAGGTATACAGAGATGTAACCATTCACCTGTACTTTCAATCCAGGGATGCTGCTCACACACCAAACGGGGGCAAGGTCCTGGGGAGTCTCCCTCTTCTCTCTGCTGGGATGGGGGGATACTGGGCCCAAGATGCTGTGAGCCCCAGAAATCTTGGATGTCCCGATAAGCCCCCCGATTTCCACATGCCTTCCTTTCCATCGTCATTGTATGCTGCAACAAGCCTGCAGTTGAGTGAAGCAGAAGAAGGAAGGTTTAGGAACCTGGTATTCCCGTTGGTCGACCATTCAGGTTACTGACCAGGATGGGACTGCTTAGCGTTCCAATGTCAGACAGGATCAGTTGCATTTGGGGTGGTGTGGCCAAGGGCTTGGCCTTTCCCTCTGAGCTGATTTTTAAGGCGCCAGGAGGATTTCACCCCACCTCCCCGGAAACACTGAAGACTTTGCACGCGATCACCCACCAGCTGTGAAATCGGGGCTCCTCTACCTCCAGCCAAAAGAGGCTCTTACTCCCCCTTAGCCATGGGTAGATATTTCTTCGGGTGATTTCAAGGATCCAGAGACATGTAACCCATTAACTGTACTTTCAATCCAGCGGAGGCTGCCTTATCCAAACAGGAGGGGGCAGGGTCCTGGGGGTCTCCCTTCTTCTCTAGCTGGGCTGGGGGGATTCCTGGGTGGCGGCTGTTGGACCCAGCCATCTTGGATGTCCCGATGAGCCCCCGAATCTTCACAGGCCATTCCATTCCATCGTCATTGTATGCTGCAACAAGCCTCCAGTTTGAGTGAAGCAGAAGAGAAAAGGTCTATACACCTGTATTCCCACAGTTGGTCTACACCAGGTTACTGCAGGGCATGACCTGCTTGGCTCATAGTCAGGCAGTGTCAGAGTGCAGTGGGGGCTGGTGTGGCAAAGGGCCATTGGCTTCCCTCTGAGTGATTTTAAGGCAACCAGAGACTTTCACCCACTCCCGGTACACTGAAGCCTGGACGCCGCTCACCCACCAGCGTGGAAATGGGGCTCCTCTACCCTCCAGCAAAAGAGGCTCTTACTCCCCCTCCAGCCATGGGGACATAGATATTTCCTCTGGATGATTTCAGGCATCCAGAGACTGTAACCCCTCATCTGTATTTCAATCCAGGGATGCTGATCGGCCACGGGCGGGGGCAGGGTCCTGGGGGGGTCCCCTCATCTCAGATGGGCTGGGGGGAATCCTGAGGCAGCTGCGGTTGGCCCCAAGCCATCTGTGGATGTCCCGGAGTCCCACGATCTTCACGGCCATTCCTTTCCATATTCATTGTATGCTGGAACCTTTTTAAAAGCCTGCCCGTTTAGTGAAGCAGAAGAAAAAGGTCTAGACACCGGTATATTCCCAGATGGTCCTCCCATAAAGGTACCTGACCAGGACGGCCATGCTTAGCGTTCAAGTCAGACAGGATCAGGTGCATTGGGATGGGTGGCCAAAGGGCCATTGCCGTTCCATCTGAGCTGATTTTCGGCCGCCAGAGACTTCACCCACTCCCCGCGTACCTCAAGCCAGGGATGCCGCTCACCCACCGCCTGTGGAAATGGGGCCTCCTCACTCAGCCAAAAAAAGAGGCTCTACTCCCCTCCAGCCAATGGGGCCTAGATATTTCTCTGGGCTGATTCAAGGCATCTAGAGACTGTAACCCATTTCACCCTGTACTTTTTCAATCCAGGATGCTGCCGCCCAAGGCGCGGGGCAGGGTATGGGGGGGTCTCCTCCTTCAGCTGGGCTGGGGGGATCCTGCGGCAGCTGATGTGGCCCCCAGCCATCTTGGATGTCCCGTGAGTCCCCCGATCTTCACAGGCCATTCCTTTCCCTCGTCATGTATGCTGGAACCTTTTTAAAGCCTGCCAGTTAGTGAAGCAGAGAAAAGTGGTCTCTATGAAACCTGGTATTCCCAGATGTGGGTCTCCAACAGGTACGGACCAGGCCGGCCACCCTGCTTAGCTTTCAATGTCAGAAAGGATCAGGTTGCATTTGGGCTGGGTGGCCAAGGGCCTTGGTTTCCCTGAGTGATTTAAGGCAAGCAGAGACCTTTCACCACTCCACGGTAACTCAAGCCAGGGATGACGCTCACCCACAAGCACTGTGGCAATGAGGGGCTCTCACCCTCCCAGCCAAAAGAGGATTACTACCCCTCCCAGCAATGGGGACCTAGATATTTCTCTGGGTGATTTTCAAGGCACTAGAGACGTACCCTTCACCGTACTTTCATCCAGGGATGCTGCTCGCCCACCGGGCGGGGGGCCAGGGTCCTGGGGGGGTCTCCCGATTCTTCAGCTGGGTGGGGGGATCCTGGGGCAGCTGACCTGGGCCCGCCATCTTGGAGTCCCGATGCGTGCACCCCCGATCTTCACAGGCCATTTCTTCCATCGTATATACGCTGGAACCTTTTTAAAGCTGCCAGTTGAGTGAAGCAGAAGAAAGGTCTATGACACCTGGTATTCCCCGTTAATCTCCATCCAGGTACTGAACAGGCCTGCACATGCTTGGCTTCCTATGTCAGACAGGATCAGGTGCATTGGGGCTGGTGTGGCCAAGGGCCATTGGCCTTTCCCTCTGAGTGTTTTAACGGCAGCAAGGAGACTTTCACCCACTCCACGGTTACATGAAGCTTTGGACGCCGCTCACCCACCAGCCGTGGCAATGGGCTCCTCTGCATTTGGGGCTGTGGTGTGGCCAAAGGGCAGTGGCCTTTCCTCTGAGATGAGTTTAATGCAGCCAGAGATGTCACCCACTCCACGGTACATGAAGACTTGGACGCCGGCCTCACCCACCAGGCCTGTGGAAAAGGGGGCTCCTCATACACTCCAGCCAAAAAGAGGCTTAATCCCCTCAAGCCATGGGCATAGAATTTCCTCTGGGCTGATTCAGGATCCAGAGACTGTAACACATTCACCTGTACTTTCACTCAGGGAGGCTGCTCGCACAAACCAGGGGGGGCAGGGTACTGGGGGGGGTCTCAATCTTCTTCAGAGGGCTGGGGGGATCCTGGGCAGCTGCTGCTGTTGGCCCCCAGCCATCTTGGATGTCCCGATGAGCCCCGGATCTCACAGGCCATTACTTTCCATCGTATTGTATGCTGCAAACCGAAGCCTTGCAAACCAGTTGAGTGGAAGCAGAAGAAAAGGTTTATGACACCTGGGATCACGTTGGTCTCCCACAAGTACTGACCAGGCTGCACTGATTAGATTCCAGTTAGACAGGATCAGGTGCATTGGGGCTGGATGTGGCCAAGGGCCATTTGGCCTTTCCCTCTGAGTGATTTTGTAAGGCAGCCAGGAGACTTTCACAACTCCCGGTACACTCAAGCCAGGGACGCCGCTCACCCACCAGCCTGTGGCAATGGGGCTCCTCTACCCTCCAGCAAAGAGGCTCTTATCCCCTCAAGCCATGGGGCCTACATATTTCCTCTGGGCTGATTTCAAGGTATACAGAGACTGTAACCCATCACCTGTAATCTTTCAATTCCAGGGAGTGCTCAACCACCAAAGGGGGCAAGGTCCTGGGGAGTCTCCTCTTCTTCTGCTGGGCTGGAGGGGCATCCTGGGCAGTGCGGTTGGCCCAGCCATCTTGGATGTCCGATAAGCACCCGATCTTCACATGCCCATTCTCTTTCCATCGTCATTTATGTGCAACAAGCCTGCCAGTTGAGTGAAGCAGAAGAAAAAGAAAAAGGTTCCCAAACTTGCAGCCCTTGCCAATTGCATATGAAGCTGACTCATTACTCCCTCCTAGCATTTGGCGGCTTATAGCAGACACCAACCACCTTTCCTGTTGCCTAATTCCACCCATATTGCCTCTGCTTTAACATCCACATCACCTATTATCTCTTCTTTTAAATTTGGCTTCAGTTCTTTTTTAACATAAACACATACTCCTCCCCCTTTCCTTTTTTCTCTATCCTGCCTAAACAAGGCGTATCCTCCTAAATTTACAGCCCAGTTGTGAGAACTGTTCAACCATGTTTCTGCTATACCTATTACTATCATACTTTTCATTCAAAGCCATTATCTCCAATTTATCCATTTTGTTCCTATGTATATATTAGGTTGCAAACAGTCTCACGTCTATAGGACGATTTGTATACATTTTTAATGTTAATTACAGAACAATGTATGGTCTCTTTTTAAATGTGTGTGCTTAATAAGTCTTAGCGGTATCCATTGTACAATAGTTACCTGTCCCTTTAAGAGGGAGGGATTTGCAGGTATATAACGGAACCAGGGTATCTCATCTGTAGCCTATGAGTAAGAGCTAATGGTGGCTCAAAAAACATATGTGTTTAATAAAGTCACTGCTTTTATGAAAATCCACATGAGAATTTATTTTATCCGGTGTGCGCCAAGGTGCAGAGTTTGGAAAGTATTACTTTATAGTATACAATACCATACATTCACTTTACACAAGAGTACAATAACAAAATACATAAAAGTCATACAAGGGGGCAAATACCTAAATAGTTCAGTACATAAATATATAAATGTAATTATAACTATATAAGTGCTAGAGCCTTGCCACAAGAGGAAAGTAGTTCCCTGCCCCATATCACATTACTGATGGAACAACAAATACATTGGTTTTGATTATACCATCAGCAATAATTTCCATACATTCTAATTGCCCCAACTTTTCCAGAGGAATCCCATTTTATGGTGCGCATCCTGCTTTCTTATATTGTTGACTCCTGCCCCGGGGATAGACAGTGTCTAGGTGGTCCAGTGGTGGCTTGTTAATGTGTGTGGCATGTCCCATTCTACTCGGACCAAACATTGGGGGTATAGATTTATTTTCCATATGGATGACAGCCCAAATTAGGGATGAAACACATATTAAAACATGATATGGGGACATGGACTACTAATCTTTAAATTAATAGGACATTTATATGGTCACAGAACTCATTGCTGATTAAAACAGTAGGGGGTACATTAGCCACTATGTTACTTCTGGCTTTCTCATATTAATACAGCATTATATGGTACATCATTTATTAGAGGAGACTGTCTTCTCACTTTTGTACTGAAAGTCCACAACTCACCAGTCTTAATTGGTTTAAATGCTTTATTCGGTGTAGCTTGTACATCTTTGTCAAGAATAAAAAAAATTGAAGGACAACACACACTCATATATCCCAAAATCCCACCCTCTTTTAGTGTCAAGGCCACTCCCTCAAAGGGCTAGCACTAGCATATACAACCTTTATTTCCTCTTTAAAGGGTATGTCCATTCAAAAATTAACTTGCTTTCTATCTGTTTTACTGAAGAACAGGAGGTAA
>JAACNH010002225.1:28283-42783 GCA_019447015.1 Hymenochirus boettgeri
ATGCATATTTCTTCCTCCGTTCTTCAGTAATCTGGCAGGAGAATTACCGGGATCGGTTCCAGCACTGAACAGAGCGCGGACGAAAATCCCCGGCCCTCAGACGCATCTCCATTCCTTTGCCACACGGTGCACACATGGCACACGTGCTAAGGAGCGAGTGGAGAGCCGGAGGATCGGAGATTTCGGTCCGCTAGGCAGCTCTTCAGCGATTGGAACGATCACTGGGGTAAGTTTCCTGCTCTCCTGAAATGTATGAAGAACGGGAGTAAGAAATAGTGCATTACCTCCGTTCTTCAGACGAAACAGATAGAAAGCAAGGTTAAATTTGACACCATGGACATACCCTTTAATGGCTTCAGTAACAAGGTTATAGATCAGCAACATGATGAGCATACAGACACCAATTAGATACAAAGCAGCTTATTAAAAGGCCTGCCCAGTTGTGAAGTGATTAGCGACAGAAAGATCTATGACACATGGATGATTCCCAGTTCGGTATCCCCATTCACGTATGGACCAGGCCTGCACCTGCTTAGCTTCCAAGGTCAGACAGACTCAGGGCATTTGGGCTGGTGTGGCATAGGGCCCATTGGCACTTCCCATCATGAGCTGATTTTAAGGCCAGCCGAGAGACTTTCACCCACCCACGGTACACTGAAGTTGGACGCTGCTCAACCACCAAGCTGGTGGCAATGGGGCTCCTCTACCCTCAGCAAAAGAAGGTCTTACTCCCCTCCAGCCATGAGGCCTAGATATTTCCTCTGGGCTGATGTCAAGGTATACAGAGACTGTAACCATATTCACTGTATTTCAATCCAGGGATGCTGACTCACCCACCAAACAGGGGCAAGTCTTGGGAGTTCCCTATTCTCTCAGGCTGGGCGGGGGGATCCTGGGCAAGCTTATGTTGGCCCCCAGCATTTTGGTGTTCCCGACTGAGGGCCCCCAACGATCTTCACAAGGGCCATTCCTTTCCATACGTTCATTGTACGCTGGGAACCTTTTTAAAAGCCTCCAGTTGAGTGACGAAAGAAAGACAAGAAGAAAAGGTCTATGACACTGGTATTCCCAGCTTGGTCTCCCTCCAGGTACTGACAAGGCCCATCGACCTGTTTGGCTTCAATGTCGGACAGATCAGTGCTGCATTTGGGCTTGGTGTGGCCAAGGGACTTGGCCTTGTGCCCTCGAGTGATTTAAGGCAGCCAGAGACTTTGTCACCCAACTCCCCGGTTTACAATACGCCTTGGACTGATGCTCACACCCACCAGACCTTGTGGCAATGGGGCTCCTCTACCCTCCAAGCCAAAAGAGGATCTACCACCCCTCCAGCCATAGGGCCTTAGATATTTCCTCTGGGCTGATTCCAGTAACAGAGACTTAAACCCATTCACCATGTACTTTAACTCCGGAGGGATGCTGCCTCACCCCACCAAACAGGGGCAGGTCCTGGGGAGTCTCCCTCTTCTCTACAGCTGGGCTGGGGGGATTCTGGGCACGCTGCTGTGTAGCCCCCAGCAATTTTGGAATGTCCCGATGAGCCCTCCGATCTTCAAGGCCTTCCTTTCCATTGTGATTGTACAGTGGAACCTTTTTAAAAAGCCTGCAGTTGGAGTTGGAAGCAGAAGAAGCAGAAAGGTCCTATGTAGTCACAAGCTGGTTATTCCACCAAAAGTATGGTCTCCCGACCTTCACAGGTACCTGACCAGGCCCTGCACCTGGCTTGGCTTCCAATGTCGGACAGGATCAGGTGATTTGGGTGTGGTGTGGCCAAGGGCATTGGCCTTTACCCTCTGACGTGATTTTAAGGCAGCCACGAGACTTTCACCCCACTCCCTCGGTACACTTGAAGCCTTGGACAACGCCTCACCCACCAGCCTGTGGCAATGGGGCCTCCTCTACCCTCCAGCCAAAAGAGGCTCTACCCCCCTCCAGCCATGGGGCCTAGATATTCCTCTGGGCTGCTTTCAAGGCATCCAAGAGACTGTAACCATTAACCTTGTACTTTCAATCCAGGATGCTGCTCACCCACCAAACAGGGGCAACAGGCCATAGGGAGATACTCTGCTGGGGAGGAGGGGATCCGGGCATCTTCCTCAGCATGCTGGGGGATGCTCCCACAACTTGATGAAAATTGAGAACACCCGATCTTCACAAGGACATCATTTCACATAGTCATGTACGCTCGTGTGGAACCTTTTTAAAGGGACTGCCAGTTGAGGAGGAGAGGAAAAGGTCTCATGACACCTGGTATTCCCAGTTGGTTCTCCCATCAGGAGGATGGACACCAGGCCTGCAATGCTTACCTCCAATGTCAGACATGATCAGGTGGCATTGGGCTGGTGTGGCCAAGGGCACATTGGCCTTTTCCCTCTGAGCTGATTTGAAGGCCAGCCAGAGACTTTCACCCACTCCCCCGGTACACTGAAAAGCTGGGACGCCGCTACCCACAGCGCAAATGAGTCCTGTGCAATGGGGCTCTCTACCCTCCAGCCAAAGAGGCTCTTACTCCCCCTCCAGCCTGGGGCCTAGATATTTCTCTGGGATGATTCCAAGGATCCAGAGATTGTAACCATTAACCTGTCCTTTCACATGCCAGGGATGCCTGTCACCCACCAAACAGAGGGCAGGGTCCTGGGAGTATCCCTTTCTCTCAGCTGGGCTGGGGGGATCATGGGCGGCTGTGATTGGCCCCCAGCCCACTGATGTCCCGATGAGGGCCCCCGACTTCACAGGCCATTACATTTCCAATCGTCATGTAACGTGGGAACCTTTTTTAAGGGACCTGCCAGTTTGAGTGAGGGAGAGGAAAAGGTTCTATGACCACGGTATTCCGTTTGTCTCCCATCCAGGTACTTGGACCGGCATCGCCATTGCTTACCTTCCAAGTCAGACATTGATCGGTTGCATTTGGGCGTGGTGTGGCCAAGCGCCAATTGGCTTTCCCTCTGGAGCTGATTTTTAAGGCAGCCAGAGACTTTCACCCCACCCCCCGGTACAGAAGCCTGGACGCCGCACTCCCCAACCAGCCTGTGGAATAGGGCTCCTCAACCCTCAGGGCCAAAAGAGGCTCTTACTTCCCCTCCAGCCATGGGGCCTATATATTTACTTGGGCTGTTCCAAGGCAACCAGAGGACTGTAAACCCAGTCAACATGTACTTCCATCCAGGGATGCTGCTAACCCACCAAACAGGGGCAAAAGGTCCTCGGGAGTATCCTCTTCTTCAGTGGGGCAAGGGCCTGGGGAGATCACTCTTCTCTGCAGCTGGGCTGGGGGGATCCTGGGCGCAGTGCTGTTGCCCCCAGCAATCTTGGATGTCCCGATTAGCCCCCCGATCTTCCAGACACATTCCCTTCCATCTCATTGTACGCTAAATGGAACCTTTTAAAAAGGCTGCCATGAGATCGAAGTGGTGAAGAGAAGAAAAGGTCATATGACACCTGTTTACTTCCCCAGTTAGTCTCCCCATCCAGTACTGACCAGGCCTGCACTGCTGGCTTCCATTGTCAGCAGACAGGATCCGTGTGGCATTTGGGGCTGTTGGCCAAGCAGCCATTGGCCTTTCCCTCTGAAGCGTTTTAAGGCGCCAGAGACTTTCACCCACCCCCCGGTACACTTGAAGCCTTGGACGCCGCCACCCACCAGCCTGTGGCAATGGGGCGCTCTCACCTTCAGCAAAAAGAGGCTTTACTCACCCTCCAGCCTGGGGCCTAGATATTTACTCGGGCTGATTCAAGGCATCCAGGAGATGAACCAATTAATGTACTTCAATCCAGGATGCTGCTCACCACCAGGCGGGTGGCAGGGTCATGGGGGGGTCCCTCTTCTCTCAGCTGGGGCTGGGGGGATCCGGCAGGACTGCTGTTGGCCCCCAGACACTTGGATGTCCCCGTGCAGCCCTCCCGTCTTACAGGCCATTCCTTTCCATCGTCATTGTACACTGGACCCTTTTTAAAAAGCACTGACAGTTGAGTTGAAGCAGAAGAAAGAGAAAGAAAAAGGTACTTATGAACTGGGTATTCCCAGTGGTTCTCAATCCATGGGTTACTGACAGGCCTGCACCTGCTGGGCTTCCAAATCTGTGGACAGGATCAGGTGCATGTGGGTGGTGTGGCAAGGGCCATGGTTCCTCCTCTGAGGTGATTTTAAGGCAAGCCATGAGACTTTCACCCACTCCCCGGTACAATGAAGCCTGGACGCCGCTCACACAACCACCCTGTGGCCAAATGGGGTCCCTCTACCACTCAATGCAGATGAGGACTTCGTACTACCCTCAGCCATGGGCCCTAGAATTTCCTCTGGGCTGAATTTCAAGGCTATTTACAGGAGGACTGTCACAACCATCACCTGTATTTCAATCAGGGATGTGGCTAACCCACCAACAGGGGCAAGGTCATGGGGAGTCATCCCTCTTCTCCAGCTGGGCTGGGGGGGATCCTGGGCAGCTGCTGTGGCCCCAGCCATCGTTGGATGTCCCTGATTGAGCCCCCCGATCATTCACAGGCCATCCTTCCATCGTTCCATGTACGCGGAACTATTTTGAAAAGCCTGCCAGTTGAGTGAACAAGCAAGAAAAGGTCTAGGACACACTGGTTATTCCCAGTGTCTCCCATCACAGGTACTGACTTCAGGCCCCCTTGCACCTGCTGGCTTCCAATGTTCGCGACAGGATTACAGGGTGCATTTGGGTGGAGTGGCCAAGGGCCATTGGCCTTTCCCTATGAGCATTTTAAGGCAGCCAGAGACTGTCAACCCATCCCGTGGAACACTGACAGCCTTGGACTACCGCCTCACCCACCAGCCTGTGGCAATGGGGGCTCCCTCTAACCCTCCAGCACAAGAGGGCTCTTACTACCCCCTCCAGCCTGGGCCTAGATATTTCCTTCTGGGTGATTCTACAAGGTATACAGAGACTGTAACCCATTCACCTGTACTTCAATCCAGGGATGGATGCTCAACCCACCAAACAGGGCAAGGTCCGAGGGAGTCTCACTCTTCTCTTCAGCTGAGGCTGGGGGGATCCGGGCGCGGGTCTGTTGGCCCCAAGCATCTTGGCCATGTCCCGATGAGCCCCCCGAGCTTCACAGGCCATTCCTTTCACATGTCATGGTACGCGTGGAACCTTTTTAAAAGCTCGGCCAGTTGACTGTGAAGCCAGAAAGAAAAGGTCTATGACATCCTCGGTTATTCCCAGTTGGTCTCCCTCCAGGGTACTGACCAGGCCTGCACTCTGGCTTCCAATGTTCGGACCGGTCAGGTGGCATTTGGGCTGGTGTGGCAAAGGGCCATGGCCTTTCCCTCTGTGCTGATTTTAAGAGCCAGGCCAGAGACTTCACCCACCACCGTAGTACACTGAAGCTTGGACGCCCGCTCACCCACCAGCCGTGGGCAATTGGGGCTCCTCTACCTCAAGCCAAAAAGAGGCTCTTACTCCCTCAGCAGCCATGGGGCCTAGATTTTCATCTGGGCTTGATTTCAAGGCATCAGAGACTGAAACCAAACTAACCTGTACTTTCAATCCAGGGATGCTGCCTCACCCACCAAACAGGGCAGCAGGGTCCTGGGCAGTATCACTCTTCTCTCAGCTGGGGCTGGGGGATCCTGGGCAGCTGACTGTTGGCCCCCAGCACATCTTGGAGGTCCCGATGAGCCCCCGATTCTTCACAAGGCCATTCCTTCACATCGTCAATTGTCATCGAACCTTTTTTAAAAGCCTGCAAGTTGAGTGAAGCAGAAGAAAAAGGATCTATGACACCTGGTATTCCAAGTTGGTATCCCAATCCAGGGTACTGACAAGGCATGCACATGCTTGGATTCCAATGTTGGACAGGATCAGGTGCTTTGGGTCGGTGTAGGCCAGGGCCCATTGGCCTTTCCCTCTGAGATGATTTTAAGGCAGCCAGAGACTTTCACACAATCCCCGGGTACACTGATGAAGCCTTGGACGCCGCTCACCCACCACCCTTGTGGGCACATGGGGCTCCTCTACCCAAGCCAAAAAGAGGCTCTTACTCCCCCTCCAGCCATGGGGCCTAGATATTTCTATGGGGCTGATTCAAGGTCAACAGAGACGAACCCTTCACCTGTCTTTCAATCCATGGATGCTGCTCACTCAACCAAAAGGGGCAAGGTCCTGGGGCAGTCCCCTCTCACTCAGCGGGGCTGGGGGGATATGGGAAGCTTGAGTTGGCCCCCAGCATCTTGGAGGTCCCGAGTGAGCCCCACTATCTTCAACAGGCCATTCCTTTCCACTGTCATTGCTACGATGATTGGAAAACTTTTTAAAGCCTGCCAGTGAGTGAAGAGAAGAAAAGGTCTATGAAAAGGTATTCAAGTTGTCCCAATTCCAGGAAGGACCAGGCCTGCACCTGCTGGCTTCCAACTGTCGGACCAGGATCTAGGTGCATGGGGATGCGTGTTGGCCAAGGGCCATTGGCTTTCCCTTGGAGCTGATTTTTAAGGCAGGCCAGAGACTTTCACCACTCCCCTGCACTATTGCTTACCTCCGTTTCTTCAGTAAATCTTGCAGGAAACGGTACCGGGAGGTCGTTCCAGCAAACTGACGAAGGCCGCGGCCGAGAAATCCCGACGCCTCCGTTACGCTCTCCTTCCTTACCATCTCCATCACACTAGTGCTAAGGAGAAGTGGAAGCGGCCGGAGTATCTGGTACCGTGATTCTTCGGCCGCGCTCTTCACGCGCTTGGAACGATCCCGCGTTAAGTTCTCCTGCTCTCCCTGCACGACTATACTCTGAAGAACGGGAGTCAAGAACTTAGTGCATTTTACCTCCTGTTCTTCAGTACACAGATAAAAGCACAGTTTATATTTTTAATGGACATACCCTTATACAATGTCTCTCAGTAACCGTTTTAGAATCAGCAGATGAGACTCAAGAGCCCAATTATAGTCAAAAGCCAGGCTTAAAAGCCTCCCAGTTGAAGTTGAAGGCAGAAGAAAGGAGTCATGACAACGCCCTGTGTTTTCGCCAGTTGCGTCCTCCCTTTCCAAGTCATCTGACCACGGGTCCCCTGACACCTTCGCCTTTACGTTCCATAGTCAGACAGTCGAATTCATGTGCACATTTGGGCTGGCGTCGGCCAAGGGCCATCCTGGGCCTTTTCCTCTGCCAGCGCTGATTTTAAAGCTCGCCAGACGACTCTTCGCCACACACCACTCCCCGCGGTACACGTAGCCTTTGGACGCTGCTCACCCACCAGCCTTTGGCCATCAGGTGCGCTCTCTCGACCCTCCAGTTCCAAAAGAGGGCTTCTCTACCCCCCTCCAGCCAGAGGGCCTATATATTTCCTGCTGGTGATTTCAAGGTATACAGAGACTGTAACCCATTTCACACTTTACTTATCAAATCCAGGGATGCTGCTCACCCGCCAACAGGGGCAAGGTTCCTGGAGTTCTCCCTCTATCCGCCCTTCCAAGCTGGCTGGGGGGATCCTGGCGCAGCTTGCTCGTATTGCCCCCAGCACTTTTTGGATGTCCCAGTATGAGCCCCTCCAGATCTTCACAGGCCTCCTTTCATACGACCTTATTGTATTAGCTTGTGAACCTTTTTAAAAGCCTGCCCAGTTGAGTGAAGCAGAAGAAGAAGGTCTATGACACCTGGTATTCCCAGTTGGCTTCTCCCAGCCAGGTACTGACAAGGCATTCACCTGCCTTGGCCTTCCAAGTTCGGACAGATCAGGTGCATTTGGGCTGGTGTGGCAAGGGCCATTGGCCTTTCCCTCTGAGACTGATTTAAGGCAGCCAGAGACTTTCACCCCACTCCCCGGTACACTGAAGCCTTGACGCTGCTCACCCACCAGCCCTGTGGCAATGGGCTCCTCTACCTCCAGCCAAAGAGGCTCTTACCCCCCCTCCAGCCATATGGCCTAGATAATTTCCTCTGGGCTGATTTCCAGGTATACAGAGAACCTGTAACCCATTCACCTGTACTTTTCAATCCAGGGATGCTGCAATCACCCACCAAACAGGGGCAAGTTCCTGGGGAGTCTCCCTCTTCTCTCAGCTGGGCTGGGGGGATCCTGGGCGCTGCTGTTGCCCCCCAGCCATTTTGGATGTCCCATGAGCCCCCGATCTTCACGCAGGCGCCATTCCTTTCCATCTGTTGATTGTACGCTGGACCTTTTTAAAAAAGCTCTCAGTTTGGAGTGAAGCAGAAAAAAGGTCTATGACACCTGGTATTCCCAGCTGTCTCCCCATCCAGGTACTGACCATGCCCTTCCCTGCTTGGCTTCCAATGTCGGACGATCAGGTGCATTGGCTGGGTGTGCCAAGGGCCATTGGCCTTTCCCTCTGAGCTGATTTTAGGCCTCCGAGACTTCTCACACCCACTCCCTGGTACAAGAAGCCTTGGACTCCGCCCCCACCAGCCTGTGGCAATGGGGCTCCTCTACCCTCCAGCCAAATAGGGCTCTTACTCCCCCTCCAGCCATGGGGCCTAGATATTCCCCTTGGGCTGATTTCAGGCACCAGAGACTGTACCCCTTCAACCTGTTAACTTTCAATCCAGGGATGCTGCTGCACCACCACCAAACAGGGGCAGGTCCTGGGGTAGTATCCCTCTTCTCTCGCTGGGCTCGGGGGGATCCTGCCCCCGCCATCTTGGATGTCCCGATGAGGGCCCCCCGATCTTCACAGTCCATTCTGTCCATCGTCAGCACTTGTACGCTGAACCTTTTTAAGGGCCTGCCAGTTGACGTTGAGCAGCAATGAAAAAGGTCTATGACCACTGGTAATTCCCCAGTTGGTCTCCCGCATCCAAGGTACTGACCAGGCTGCACCTGCTTACCTTCCAATTGACACATGAGCAGGTGCATTTGGGCTGGTGTGGGCCAAGGGCATTGGCCTTTCCTCTGAGCTGATTTTAAGGCAGCCAGAGACTTCACCCACTCCCACGGTACACTACTGATGCCTTGGACGCCGCTCACTCCACCACCTGTGGCAATGGGGCTCCTCCTACCCTCCAGCCAAAAGAGAGTGCTCTTACACTTCCCCCTCCAGCCAGGGGCCTAGATATTTCCTCTGGGCTGTATTTTCAAGGCATCCAGAGACTGTACCCATTACCCTGTACTTTCAATGCAGGGATGCTGCTCACCCACCAACAGGGCATGGTCCCTGGGGAGTTCCTCTTTCTAGCTGGGCTGGGGGGATCCTGGCGGCTGCTTGGCCCCCAGCCACTCTTGGAGTCCCGATGAGCCCCCCATCTTCACGGCCATTCAGTTCACATCGTCCCTGTCCGCTGTAACCTTTTTAAAGGGGCCTGCCAGTTGAGTGAGACAGAGGAAAAGGTCTATGACACCTGTATTCCCCATTGTGTCTCCTCCAGGAGTGACTGACCATGCCTGCACCTGCTTACCCTTCCAATGTCAGACATGATCAGTGCATTGGGCTGTTGGCCAAGCGCATTGCTTTCCTCTGAGCTATTTAAGGCAGCCAGAGACTTGTCACCCCACACCCCCGTACAACCTGAAGCCTGACCCGTCTCACCCACCAGCCTGTGGCAATAGGGCTCCCACCCTTCGACGCCAAAAGAGGCTCTTACTCCCCTCCATCCTGGGTCCTATATATTTCTCTGGCTGATCAGTGACCAGAGATGTAACCAGTCACATGTGCTTTCACTCAATCCAGGATGCTGCACCCCCAAACAGGGGGCAGGTCCTGGGAGTACCCTCTTCTCTCAGCTGGGCATCGGGGTGAGCTGGGCTGGAGGATCCTGGGCAGCTGCGTTGGCCCCCAGCAACTGGATGTCCCGATGAGGCCCCCCGATCTCACAGACCATTTCCTTTCCACGTCATTGTACGCTGGAACCTTTTTCAAAAGCCTGCCAGTTTGAGGAAGCAGAAGAAAAGTCTATGACACCTGGTATCCCAGTTTAGTCTCCCATCCAGGTACTGACCGGCTTCACCTGCTTGCTCCATTGTCAGACAGGATCAGGTGCATTTGGCTGTTGGCCAACGCCATTGGCCTTTCCCTCTGAGCTGATTTTTAAGGCCACAGAGACTTTTCACCCACACCCCCGGTACACTGAAGCCTTGGACGCCGCCACCCCACCAGCCTGTGGCATGGGCTCCTCTAACCCTTCAGCCAAAGAGGCTCTTACTCCCCCCCCACCAGCCTGGGGCGCTAGATATTTCCTCTGGGCTGATTTCAGCAATCCAGAGACTGTAACCCATTCACCTGTACTTCAATCCAGGGATGCTGCTCACCCACCAGGCTGGGGCAGGGGTCCTTGGGGGGTCCTCGCCTCTTCTCTCGCTGGGCTGGGGGGATCCTGGGCAGCTGCTGTTGGCCCCCAGCCATCTTGGATGTCCCGATGAGCCCCCCGATCTCACAGCCATTCCTTTCCATCTCATTGTACATGGAACCTTTTTAAAAGCTTCCAGTTGAGTGAAGCAGAAGAAAAGGTCTATGACACCTGTATTCCCAGTAGGTCCTCCCATCCAGGTACTGACCAGGCCGGCACCTGCTTGGCTTCCAATGTGGACAGGATCATGTCATTTGGGCTGGTGGTGCCAAGGCCATTGCCTTTCCCTCTGAGCTGATTTTAAGGCAGCCAGAGACTTCACATCACCCACTCCCCGTTACACTGAAGCCTTGGACGGCCGCTCACGACCACCACCCTGTGGCAATGGGCCTCCTCTACCCTCCACCAAAAGAGGCTTTACGCCCCACTCCAGGCCATGGGGCCGTGATATTCATATGGGCTGATTTCAAGGCATCAGAGATTGTACACCATTCACTGTACTTTCAATCCAGGATGCTGCTCAGCCCACCAGGCGGTGGGCAGATCCGTGGGGTCTCCCTCTTCTCTCAGCTGGGGCCTGGGGGATCCTGGCAGGCACTGCTGTTGGCCCCCAGCACTTGGATGTCCCGATGAGCCCTCCCGATCTTCACAGAAGCCATTCCTTTCCATGTCATTGTACAGCTTGGAACCGTTTTAAAAGCCCTGCCAGTTTGAGTTGAAGCAGAAGAAAAAGAAAGGAAAAGGTTATGACATCTGGTATTCCCAGTGGTCTCTCCATCCAGGTACTGACCAGGCCTGCACCTGCTTGGCTTCCAATGTCGGACGGATCAGGGCATTTGGGCTGGAGTGGCCAAGGGCCATTGGACTTTCCCCTCGAGGCTGATTTTAAGGCAGCCAGAGACTTTCCACCCACTTCCCCGGTACATCTGAAGCCCTTGGACGACCGCCACCCCCACCACCTGTGGCCAAAGGGTCCCTCTCCCTCCAGCAAAAGAGGTCGTTACTCCCCTCCAGCCATGGTGCCCTAGAATATTCCTCTGGGCCTTGATTTCCAAGCTATTACAGAGACTGTAACCCATTCACCTTAACTTTCCAATCCAGGGATGCTGCTTCACCCCACCAACAGGGCGAAGGTCCTGGGGAGTCCCCCTCTTCTCTCAGCTGGGCTGGGGGGATCCTGGCAGCCTGCTGTTGGCCCCCAAGCCATCTTGGATTGTCCCTGATTGAGCCCCCCGATCTTCACAGGGGCCATTCCTTTCCATCGCACATGTACGCTGAACCTTTTTAAAAAAAGCCTGCCAGTTGAGTGAAGGCAGAAGAAAAGGTTCTATGACACCTGGTATTCCCAGTGTCCTCACCATCCAGGTACTGACCAGGCCTGCACACTGCTTGGCTTCCATGTGGGACCAGGTAAGTTCAGGTGCATTTGGGCTGGGTGGCCAAGGGCCATTGGGCCTTGCCTCTTGGCTATTTTAAGGTCGCCAGAGACTTCACCCACTCCACGACCGGTAAACAAGGCCCTTTGGACCCGCTCTCCCCACCAGCCTGTGGCAATGGGCTCCTCTACCCTCCCAGCCAAAGAGAGCTCTTACCCCCTCCAGCCTGGCCTAGATATTTCCTCTGGGCTGATTTAAGGCATCCAGAGATTGAAACCCATTCACCTGTACTTGTCAATCCAGGGATGCCTGCTTCACCCCCAACAGGGCAGGGTCCTGGGCGTATCTCACTCTCTCTCAGCTGGAGGCTGGGGGGATCCTGGGCAGCTGCGTTTGGGCCCCAGCCATTTGGCATGTCCCCGATGAGCCCCCCGATCTTCAAAGCGCCTTCCTTCCATCGTCATTGTACGCTTGAACCTTTTAAAAGCTCGCCAGTTGATTGAAGCAGAAGAAAAGGTCTATGGACAGCCTGGTATTGCCATTGTGTCTCTCCTCCAGGTACTGACCAGGCCTGCACCTGCTGGAATTCCAATGGTTGACGGATCAGGTGGCATTTGGGCTGTGTGGCACAAGGGCCATTGGCCTTTCCCTCTGTAGCTGGATTTTAAAGGCGCCGAGACTTTCACCACGCCGCCGGTAACACTGAAGCCTGGACAGCCGCTCACACCACCACCTGTCAATGGGGCTCCTCTACCCTCCAGACCAAAAAGAGGCTCTTACTCCCCCTCCAGCCATGGGGCCTAGATATTTACTCTGGGCTATTTTCAAGGCATACAGAGTACTGAAACCCCTTACACCTGTACTTTCAATCCAGGGGATGGCTGTCTCACCCAACCAAACAGGGGCAACAGGTCCTGGGAGTCTCTCTTCTCTCAGCTGGGGCTGGTGGGATCCGGGCATGCTGCTGTTGGCCCCCAGCCCATCTTGGAGGTCCCGTATGAGCCCCCCGATTCTTCACAGGGCCATTCTTCAATCGTCATTGTACGCTGGAACCTTTTTAAAAGCCTGCAGTTCGAGTGAAGCAGAAGAAAAGGTTCTATACACCTGGTATTTTCCACAAGTTGAGTCTCCCACTCCAGGTACTGACCAGGCCTGCACCTGCTTGGCTTCCAATGTCGACAGGATTCCGGTGCATTTGGGGTCGGTGTGGCCAAGGGCCATTGGCCTTTCCCTCTGAGCTGATTTTTAGGCAGCCATGAGCGACTTTCCACCCCACCCCGGTACCTGAAGCTTGGACGAACCGCTCACCCACCACGCCTGTGGCCATGGGGCTCCTCTAACCCTCCAGCCCAAAGGAGGCTCTTACTCCCCTCCACCATGGTGGCCTAATATTTCTCTGGGCTGATTTCAAGGTATAACAGAAGGACTGTAACCCATTCACCTGTACTTCCAACTCCAGTGGATGCTGCTACCAACCAAAACAGAGGCAACGGCGGTCCTGGGATCTCCTCTCCTGTCTCACAGCTGGGGCTGGAGGGTCCTGGGCCGCTGCTGTTGGCCCACCAGCCATCTTGATGTCCCGATGAGCCCCTATCTTCACAGGACCATTCCTTTCCATCGTCATTGTACGCTGGAACCCTTTTTTAAAAAGCACTGCCCGTTGAGTGAACGCAGAAAGAAAGGTCTATGACACCTCTTCTTCGGGTTTCCCCAGTTGGTCTCCCATCCAGCCTACTGACCAGGCCTGCCACCTGCCTGGCTTCCAATGTGGACAGGATCGGTTGCTTTTTGGGCTGTGTGGGCCAAGGGCCATTGGCCTTTCCCTCTGTAGCTGATTTTTAAGCAGCCAGGTACTTTCATCACCCATCCCCCTTGCCCCGGTACACTGAAGCCTTGGCACCTGCTCACCACCCACGCCCCCCCCTGTGGCAATGGGGCTCTCTACCCTCGAGCCAAAAGAGGCTCGTACTCCCCCTCCAGACATCGGGGCCTAGATATTTCCTCTGGGCTTATTTCAGAAGGTATCACGAGACTGAACCCTAAACTTACTTTCAATCCAGGGATGCTGCTCACCCACAAACAGGGGCAAGGGTCCTGGGGAGTCATCCTCTTCTCTCGCGGGTGAGGGGGATCCTGGGGCAGATGCTGTGGCCCCCCCAGCCATCTTGGATGTTCCCGATCAGCCCCCCGATCTTTGTTTAGGAAAGGCCATTTCCTTTCCATCGTAAATTGAACGCTGGAACTTTTTAAAGAGCGTGCCAAGTTGTAAGTGAAGCAGAAGAAAAGGTCTATGACACCTCGTATTCCCATCCCAGTTGGTCTCCTCATCCAGGTACTGACCAGGCCTGCACCTCTTGGCTTCCAATGTGGAGAGACATGATCAGGTGCTTTGGCTGGTGTGGGCCAAGGGCCATTGGCCTTTCCCTCTGAGCTGATTTTAAGGCAGCCATCGACTTTCACACCCACTCCCGGTACACTGAAAAGCCTTGGACTCCGCTCACCCACCACCTGTGGCATGGGGCTCCCTAACCCTCCCCAGCCAAAAGAGGCTCTTACTCCCCTCCAGCCATGGGGCCTAGATATTTCCTCTGGGCTTGATTTCAAGGTTACAGAGACTGTACCCATTCACCTGTACTTCATCCAGGGATGCTGCTCACCCACAACAGGGGCAAGTCCCCCACCCTCCAGCCAAAAGAGGCTTTTACTCCCCCTCCAGCCATGGGGTCTAGATATTTCCTCTGGGCTGATTTCAAGGTATACAGAGACTGTAACCCATTCACCTGTACTTTCAATCCAGGGATGCTGCTCACCCACCAGGTAGGGGCAGGGTCCTGGGGTGTCTCCCTCTTCTCTCAGCTGGGCTGGGG
>JAACNH010002226.1:0-44013 GCA_019447015.1 Hymenochirus boettgeri
TTCACTCTTCTAGCTAATATCACATCACTCTTCTAGCTAATATCACAACACTCTTCTAGCTAATATCACAGCAGTGATTTGATATTAGCTAGAAGTGATGTGATATTAGCTAGAAGAGTGCTGTGATATTAGCTAGAAGAGTGTTTGTGATGTTAGCTAGAAGAGTGCTGTGATAATTAGCTAGAAGAGTGGATTGTGATTTATACTGAAGAGTGATGTGATATTAGCTAGAAGAGTGAAGTGATATTAGCTAGAAGAGTGATGATATTAGCTAGAAGAGTGCTGTGATATAAGCTAGAAGGGTGGCTGCGATATAAGCTAGAAGAGTGCTGTGATATTAACTAGAAGAGTTCTGTGATATAAGCTAGAAGAGTGCGTGATAAAAGCTAGAAGAGTGCTGTGATATAACCATGTCATGATAGACTATGGAGGGAGGTGAGCAGGGGGAGGGGAAGGGAAAAGGGAGGGAAAGAAGGACTCTCTCATGCGAAGCCTCAAAACCTGTCACAAGGACCCTACACTGCAGTTTCTGGACTTTGGAGGGGAATAGCAGGAGAACCATTTGGAGCAGAGATGTTAAAGGTAAGGATTTATTAAATAGCAGAAGGGGGGCCAGAGATGGGGTTAAAAATTTCAGTTTTGGGGGTGGACATACCCTTTAATTCACAATTGTATGCATGGTTTTCTATCAAGGATACATTGGTGGGAAAAACCTTTTATTCGGTAGCACTTAAAGCATGAACTAACGGGTTAAAGACCACTCCATAAATGTTCTAACCAGAGTAAAGCTTCGTACAGACAGACGATTTGACACAGGCCCTGACCACGACACGCTTTGCGATGAACAGCCATGACGGAATAAACAGAACGACCACGGGCCCGAATACTACCAACACATGCCCACTATCGCCTGAAACAGCTCTCGTCGCGGTGACCACGCTTTGGGATCTGTGTTCAAGAATCGGTACATCTGTAACAAGCTTAGGATCTAAAAATACTAGGTCCTTGGTAATGGGAATGTTTACCTCCAGGGAAGCACCAATGGCCTTCACTATACAAAAAAAGGTTTGTTTGTAACATTATATTTCTATCTGAGGCGGCTTTCCACGGGTTCTATATTAAACCATAACATAATACATTGTTTTTAAAATGTAATTGAAATGATGCCAGAACCCCTCACAAACAAAGCAAAATCATCACAAATCACCTCCTAATCCACTCATCAGTCAACAGTTAATTCCTTTTAATTGTTATTAAAATGTGTATAAAAAATAGTATTGGTTTCGATATTTAATATACAGTGTTTGAAGGAAAGCACATTTAGGGCTTGCCCCAAGACATTTAATCAAAGCTACTATTTGCTGTTGTGTCAATTTATTGCAAATGTTCTGTTTTAAGAATTTTATGCGGAAATATGAACATGCTTGGGGGTCTGGGGTGTGATCTGTCTAATGATTGCCACATAATCCCAAACTTGCAAAAAAGTCCACAGTTTATGTTTAGTGATGGATATTGTTGATAATTGAACTAAAATTCAGTATATCTACAGACATAGATGAAAAATTAATTTGAAAGGTAGGGGATTTGTACCCATCAGGCGGTGAATCTAAAAAACTCATTATTCTTACCTCTGGATAAGAATTGTACTAGGAGGTTATCAGCTTCTTTAACATTCCTTTTTGGTTTTGAGAGCCACCCGTTTACTGGCTATGTAACAGCCACATAGGAAACAGATGAGAACTTCCCACAGAGTGCATAGTCTCATTGGTTTAGTTTGCCACACTAAAGGTGAATCTACACTATTACGATCATAACTACGATCTTTAAACCAAACCGAGACTGTGATAGACAGATTGTAAAATGGTAATTGTAGGAGAGTTGTGTGTACCTCAAGTTTTTGTTTACAAGCATTCAATTTGTTTGTGATTAATGTTTCTAATGTTGGTCTATGTGTGAGGTTACATACATTAACATTTAATTGGAAACTTCAGGAAAACACTGACGATTAATTTTACAATCGACTAAATACAAAACCAAACTTTCCTGATTGTAATACGATCGATATTGGTGATCTAATGTAGTATCGGGAAAATATACAATTTTCTGCCAATAATGGAAATGTGGATGCTACATAAAATTGGCCTAATGTATGGTCACCATTAGACTGCGAAACCACTACAACAGAAGCAAAGTTTGTAAATATAATAAATTTGTGTAAAGATGCAACATGCAGAAGTTTAAGTAAATTTAATTCTACCTGTCTGTGTACAACTACTAAAAAGGGTTTTACTGTGGACATTCCCTTTAAGGATACATGCTTTTTTTTTTTTTTTACTGTAACCTCTTACCGGGAAATAGGTATCGTTGTAATGGTGAAATGCTCCATTTCACTTGTGTGATCTAAAGTTTAATGTTAATGTACGAAATATGTAAAACACACTTGTAGCAACAATGAATACTCATTAATTCTTCTGTGTGTGCGAGAAGATGGTTAGAAAAAATTAAAAAGTAAGAAAAAAACCTTTAAAAATAAATAACGTAAAAAAAATAGTTTAAGGTAAAAGAATTCTTTTATTTGATTGTAATCTTAATTGTGAAAACCCATAGATACTGTAATTTGGCATACAAAGAGAAGGAAATATGCACTTCCCCCGAATCGTTATCTGTTAGAGAATAAATGAGTTAAAGCCATTGTCATCGGTGTGTGGTTCCCTCTCTGCCATGACGTCCAAAAGTTGAGTCGTTGTTGGGATTGTCATAGAACAGCAGTTGCCTAAGTGCACCCTGGTAAGGATACTGATTAGTGATGGATAGAATTTTGAAAAACAGTTGTCATTATAGCGAGTTATGGCTCTATGGAAAAGGATTTCTTTTTGGATCCAAATCCAGTGTATATGTCAATAAAATGTGTATATATTTATTAGGTGTAATTGGTATTTAGTGCTTTCCATAGTAACTCCTGTTAAAATGCAGCAAACTGGACTGCCTAAAATTCAGTCTTGCTACTGAATTTATGGCCAATGGGCCACAATAATCTGGATAGAACATACTACCCACTAAAAAAGTGGAGTGTGCCTTCTTTGATCACTAATGTTTAGCCTCCAGCCAAGGACAACCTTCAGTAAGATAGAAACAAGGGTCCGTGATCATGCAGCCAAGCAAGGACATTGTGAATTAAACTACTCACTAGGAAAAAGTAAGATCTTAACGGAAGACACCACCTGGATAAATAGTAACACAGGAACCCCAATACTAATCTAAAATGGCATCTACACACCATATGGGACCATGCACCCTTCCACGTGTGTTACCCAGGACCTAACCAAGTCTCACATATGCTCTACAGATACAGTTAACTACTTGTTACCCTGGATATTTGACTTTTCGAAACTCAAATGTTAGACATCGCAACATTATCAGGCAGAGCATTCCACAACTGTACTGCAATACCAATTGAAACTTCCCAATCCTACCTCCCTGTCTCAGGTTTTTTCATATTAGCTGGGGGGGGGGTATAACACTTTAATATTAATGCACATTTAGTTTATAATTTAGGCTGAAAACATCTTTCCTCAGTTGGCCCCGTGTCTCTTGAAAATGACTCTGATAATTGGCTGGTATATCTATTTTTATTGTATCCCCTTGCAAATGTCTCTTTCCATGGAAAACAAAGCCATTGGGCCATGTTCATAACCAAAATGTCTCCATTCTTGTTACCAGCCCATATGCTGATCACGAATGGTGTTCTACTTATATATACTCTAGGCTTTGTACTGTAGTGTGCATGATGCCCAAAAGTGAGAAAGAGATGATCAATGCACATCCTGGGCCCCATATATCATAACCTATGCATTGCAAACAGTAAAAAAACATGGGGGGTTTAGTTACAATGTTTAGCATAAAAATGAAAAGAGGCCTCTCATCCAATGCTAGTATTCAAGGCACAAAAACCTCAATTAAAGGGATGTGTTGGGGTGCTACTACCACATGGAAGCTTGGTCAATCTTCTGCTGAGAAGTGCTGCTACAATATATACACAAAAGGTGGGATGTGGGAGCTCCTGTGGGGCAAAATTACTTTATAACAAATAGTGAAGTGCTACTGATCTGTAACAAAACATTAGAAACAACAAAGAAAAGAGATGATCAATGCACATTCCTGCTGCCCCATAATCATAAATTATTGCTAGTGCAAACAGTAAAAACATGTTAGTTACCAATTTTATGCATAAAAGTGGAACAAGCCTTCAAACCGCGTCAAGGTAACCCCAGTATGGAAGGTGCCTAACCGTTTACCTTGGGTCATTTATCTGGGCTGACACTCCTGCTGGTTGCATTTGGTTGTCTTCCTGACCTTGCATTGGATTGATGCCCAAAAGTCACATGTGTGGCTATTCAGTAGGATGGGGTTTGTTGATGCGCAGGTCAGATTACCATAAATACGCATCCGATGAATCAATCTAAATGAATCAAGTACATTGTTTGGTCAGCAAGACTTGAGACTAGAAGTCTGGTATGTTAAAGCCAGAAGGGCATGTTCCACTCCATTAATTCTACATGTTTGTAAAGGTGGGTGTGGAACATGTACTACACAATGGCGAGTACGGTGTCCCGTATGACAGTTACAATCATACGAAAAAGAAAGGGGGTCAGGTGGTGGGACAGTTGACTGACACCAGTCTACTAAGGTAAAAGTGGCTAAACATGTACTTAGGTAAAATGTAGGTAAAATCTGTACCCCCTCCCCCCCTTCCTGCCTACATCGTATCATGCCCTGTGAAACCACCCCCGTAATGGGCATTGGGAACTATACAGCCAGCAGGCCAATGTAAGGTGTGTACTGATATACCTGTACAGGAATGGGAATTGTACTGATATCCCTGTAACAAGAATGGAAATTGTACGATATCCCTGTAACAAGTATGGGGGTGTACCAATATGCCTGTAGCAGGGAATGGGAAGTATCCGATAACCCTGTAACAGGAATGGGGACTTGTACCGATATCCCTGTAGCAGGAATGGGGATGTACCAATATCCCTGTAGAAGAATGGAAATTGTACCGATATCACCTGTAACAGGATGGGAATTGTACTGATATCCCTGTAGCAGGAATGGGGTTGTACCATATCCCTGTAGCAGGAATGGGAATTTGTACCGATAAACCCTGTAACAGTATGGAATTTTACCGATACCTTGTAACAGGAATGGGGATGTACCGATATCACTGTCTAGCAGGAATGGGGATTGTACTGATATCCCTGTTACCGATATCCCTGTAGCAGATATTGGAATTGTACCAAATCCTGTAAAGGAATGGGGGTGACTGATATCCCTGTAGCAGGAATGGGGATTGTACGATATCCTGTAGCAGGAATGGGGATTGTAACGATATCCCTGTAACTGGAATGGGGATTGTACCGATATCCCTGTTACCGATATCCCTGTAGCAGGAATTGGAATTGTACCAATATCCCTGTAACAGGAATGGGGATTGTACTGTATCCCTGTAGCAGGAATGGGGATTGTATCGATATCCCTGTAGCAGGAATGGGGATTGTAACGATATCCCCGTAACTGGAATGGGGATTGTACCGATATCCCTGTGCAGGAATTGGAATTGTACCAATATCCCTGTAACAGGAATGGGGATTGTACCGATATCCCTGTAGCAGAATGGGGATTGTATCGATATCCCTGTAGCTGAATGGGATATGTACCGATATTCCTGTTACAGATATCACCTGTAGCAGGAATGGAATTGTACCGTATCCCTGTAAGCGGAAGGGGATTGTACCGATATCCCGTTTACGATATCCCTGTAGAGGAATGGGAATTGTACCGATATCCCTGTAGCAGGAATGGGAATTGTACCGATATCCCTGTAGCAGGAATGGAATTGTACCGATATCCCTGTAACAGGAATGGGGAATTGTACCGATATCCCTGTAGCAGGAATGGGAATTGTACGATACCCTGTAGCAGGATGGGAATTGTTACCGATATCCCTGTAGCAGGAATGGGGATGTCCGATATCCCTGTACAGAATGGGAATTGTACCGATAACCCTGTAGCAGGAATGGGATTGTACGATATCCCTGTAACAGGAATGGATTGTACCGATAACCCTGTAGAAGGAATGGGAATTGTACCGAACCCTGTAGCAGGATGGGAATTGTACCGATATCCCTGTAGCAGGAATGGGAATTGTTCCGATATCCCTGTAGCAGGAATGGAATGTACCGTATCCCTGTAGCAGGATGGGAATTGTACCGTATATCCCTGTGCAGGAATGGGGATGTACCGAATCCTGTAGCAGGAGTGGGAATGTACCGATAACCCTGTAGCAGGAATGGGGATTGTACCGATATCCCTGTAGCAGGAATGGGAATGTAACGATAACCCTGTAGCAGGATGGGAATTGTACCGATATCCCTGTAGCAGGAGTGGGAATTGTACCGATATCCCTGTAGCAGGAATGGGGATTGTACCGATATCCCTGTAGCAGAGTGGGGAATTGTACCGATAACCCTGTAGCAGGAATGGGAATTGGATCCTATATCCCCTGTAGCAGAATGGGATTGTACCGATATCACGTGCAGGAATGGGATGTAACCGATATCCCTGTAGCAGGAGTGGGATTGTCCGATAACCCTGTAGATGGGGATGTACCGAGACCCTGTAGAGGAATGGGAATTGTACCGATATCCCTGTAGCAGGAGTGGGAATTGTACCGATATCCCTGTAGCAGGAATGGGAATTGTACCGATATCCATGTAGCAGGAATGGGAAGTTACGATATCCCTGTAGCAGGAATGGGAATTGTACGATATCCCGTAGCAGGAGTGGGAATTGTACCGATATCCCTGTGCAGGAGTGGAATTGTATCGATATCCCTGTAGCAGGAGTGGGTATTGTACGATATCCTGTAGCAGGAGGGAATTGTACCAATATCCCTGTAGCAGGAATGGGAATTGTCCGATATCCATGTAGCAGGAATGGGAATTGTACCGATATCCCTGTAGCAGGAATGGGAATTGTACCGATATCCCTGTAGCAGGAATGGGAATTGTACCGATATCCATGTAGCAGGAATGGGAATTGTACCGATATCCCTGTAGCAGGAATGGGAATTGTACCGATATCCCTGTAGCAGGAATGGAATTGTACCGATATCCGGTAGCAGGAATGGAAATTGTACGATATCCCTGTAGCGGAGTGGAATTGTACCGATATCCTGTAGCAGGAGTGGGAATTGTACCGATATCCCTGTAGCAGGAATGTTGAATTGTACCGAATATCCTGTAGCAGGAATGGAATCGTACCGATATCCATGTAGCAGGAATGGGAATTGTACCGATATTCCCTGTAGCAGGAATGGGAATCGTACCGATATCCCTGTAGCAGGAATGGGAATTGTACCGATATCCATGTAGCAGGAATGGGAATTGTACCGAATCCCTGTAGCAGGAATGGGAAGAACCGATTATCCCTGTAGCAGGAATGGGAATTGTACCGATATCCTGTAGCAGGAATGTGAATTGTACCGATATCATGTAGCAGGAATGTTGAATTGTACCGATATCCCTGTAGCAGGAGTGGGATTGTACCGATATCCCTGTAGCAGGATGTGAATTGTACCGATACCATGTAGCAGGAATGGGAATTGTATTTTTTTTTACTTTGATTTCAAGATGAATTTGCATTTATTTGGTTGTTATATGTTATATATTTACTTTCTCTGTTCTGCATTTTCCAAACGTATCACTGTTTTATACATTAACATTGTGTTCGTTGTGTTAAGCCATCATTCTTATATGAGTAATTGTATGAATACCACAAATAGAACATCCTTGTTACTTTGGGGGTGGGGGGGTTGAAACAGGTTGTCAGATGTCTTTTTTTTGTAGTTTGTTTTTTTTTTTTTTGCTTAAGAGGTCTTGGCCCCATTACTTGATTTACAATCGAACAAAACTGAGAGCAACATGAGCTGAAAGCCTTGGTTAGCAGTCCTCATCTGCATTTGGTATTCACATTGGTAGGGCCTCTCCCGGCAAGTGACAATGCCTTGATTTGTTGAGAGAGAATAAATAGGTTTTTTCAAAAGATGAGGAAATATCACCATTACCGACCAATTTACAGCATTTTATCTGTTCTTCAACATGTCACTATTGTATTGTTCCTGGTAATTACACAGAGCCAAAGGAAACAATTCCGCTTACTTATTCAGACAGATTGAAAAATCGTATAATCCTGATAAATGCCCTTTATGATCTACAAGGAAGAAGGCTCATTTTATTTTGAATAGCTAGCACAGGCATAAATAGGATATCGGATTAAATTCCGGGCAATCCGATTACCTACAATGGTATTTTTTTTTCCAGCAAGAGAGTTTTCTTTGCAGAGAAAGTCTTGTCGTTTTTTGGCTTTTTTTATTATAATTGAGTCTGATTTAATAAAATGTTCTGAGTTTAACCCGCACACTTGTAATAAACTTGCATAACATCGCATCTGTGCCAGGTACGGCTCCAGGAAACCACATGAAAACACGTATAGATTAAAACTAATATAGGTATATTGTATCTGTAAATACTGGATAAGGTTGGAACCGTCACGGGAAGTCCACATTAACAATCTTAAAGGGGAAGTTCAGTGCAAATACATGTACTTTTAAGAATAAAGAGCAGTATTTTTTCATCCCAATGACCTTAATCTGCCAATTCAGCATTTGTGTCTGTGTATAATAAATGCACCGAAAATACTCTGACTTCCTGTTTGCAGGACCCCTAGTAGAGACCGTTATGGTCTTGCCCTTGCCCCAGCGCCTGGGTTGATTCAGTTGCTCAATGAGATCTGAGCATTGTTTTGACCCATCCAACAGCCAATCAAATGAAATAATTGTTAGGAACATTCCAAGGATGTGGTGCATCCTGGAAGAAGAAGAACTGTTAGAACCTGAAATCTCAGCTCCACTAATGTCAACAGCAGGGAACAGCAAAGGGTATGGAATCAACTGATTTTTCAAAGTGGAAGAGCATATGAGAATAACATTACTTGAGAACATAACTAATTGTTGGTTAAAAGCATATTGCACTAAAAAAAAAGACTAATATCCTATATAATAAAGCCTAACTGCTGCATCTGTGCATGTTCATGTGTGTGTGTCACTGCAGTTCCTATGGCTCACCACTAGAGGGTGATGGTAAGTATGGTCTCTGCAATTCCTATTGACTCACCACTAGAGGGAGAAACACAGGAAGCACTGAGGCAGAACACAGCAACTACACAGACTGCAGGTAAGGTGCTTGAGACAGAGGGGGACCCTGGATTTGGGACAGTGGGGGCCCTGGATTTGAGGACAGAGGGGGACGGGTGGATTGGGACAGAGGGGGACCCCTGCATTTGGGACAGGGGGTACAACTATATTTGGGACAGGGGGGACCCTGAATTTGGGATAGAGGGGGTCCTGGATTTGAGACAGGGAGGGCCTGGATTTGGATTGAGGGGGACCCTGATTTGGAACAGAGGAAGGACCCAGGATTTGGGACAAGGGGGGGGCTGGATTGGGGCAGAGGAGGGGGCTGGATTTGGGACAGGGGGGGGCTGGATTTGGGACAGAGGGGGACCCTGGATTTTGGACAGAGGGGGTGGAACCTGGATTTGGAACAAGGGGAGCTGATTGGGATAGAGGAGACTGGGGGGGACTATGGCCTTAGACACTGAGGGGGAACTATGGCCTTGGACACTGAGGGGGTACTATGGACGGACCCTAGGGGGACTCTGGCCTTGGGACATGGAGGAGGGGCTAAGGGGGCACTCTGGGCTTCTAGTGCCCTTATTGTAACAGGCTTAAGGTCTAGTTAATCTATAATTAAATATATGAAAGCAGTAACTTTAACGTGTGTGTGTATCTGTGTGCCTTAATCAGTACTTGTTTTGCTTAGGATCCCCTCCCTCTCTTAAATGACACCCCTTTTTCAAACCAGACTTTCTGTGAGCTCAAGCATGCTCAGTAGTCACATATGACAGGAATTGATTTCCTAAATATGTGGCAATTTATTTTACATAGTTTTGAAGGTATTTACATTTTTATGTGTGATGTGGGAGCAGCATCACCAGATCCCTGCATTTCCTGCATCCTGCTCTGGAACAATGGGAGAGTCCCTCTTCCCTGTGTCTCCTCCATATGTGCCCCATGGCTCCTCCCCTTGAAGGCCCCCGGCTCCTCCCTTTCCGCTCCCATGGCCCCTCCCATTCATGGGGCTGGAAGGGAAGGGGCCAAGAGGGACTGCAATGGAAGGAGCCATGGGGGGGGGGGGGGTTTAAGATAACAGTAACATACTTAGAAAGAGGATGGCTAACTAAAACCAGCTAATGAAATGGAGGGCTCACAAAACTGGCTTATAAACTGAGGTCGGAAAATACTTGGTATGAACTGGGGATTGACGTTGCTATGAACTGGAAGGCTGAAACTGCTTATGATGGAGGGCTGATAATGCTGTTGAACTGGAGGATTAACTAACACTGGCTAATAATCTGGAGGACTGACAATACTGGTAATGAACTGGATGACTGACAATACTGTGTAAAGAACTGGAGGGCTGACTAACATTGCTAATGATCTGGAGGGCTGACAATACTGGGTAATGAACTGGATGGCTGACAATACTGTGTGAACTGGATGGCTGACATTACTGTGTAATTAACTGGAGGGCTGACAATGCTGGATAATGATCTGGAGGGCGACAATACTTGGTAATGAACTGGAGGACAGACCATATAGGTAATTAACTTGAGAGCTGATTAAGACTTAAGAAAGAGGATGACTAACTAAAACCAGCTAATGAATGGAGGGCTCACAAAACTGGTAATAAAACTGGAGGTCGGAAATACTGGTAATGAACTGGAGGGCTGACGTTGCTTAATGAACTGGAAGGCTGAAACGCTTATGAACTGGAGGGCTGATAATGCTGTTGAACTGGAGGATTAACTAACACTGGCTAATAATCTGGAGGACTGACAATACTGGGTAATGACGGATGACTGACAATACTGTGTAAAGACTGAGGGCTGACTAACATTGCTAATGATCTGGAGGGCTGACAATACTGGGTAATGAACTGGATGGCTGACAATACTGTGTGAATGGATGGCTGACAATACTGTGTAATTAAGGAGGGCTGAAATGCTGGATAATGATCTGGAGGGCTGACAATACTTGGTAATGAACTGGAGGACTGACAATTAGGTAATTAACTTGAGAGCTGATTAAGACTTGCTAATGATCTGTAGGGCTAACAATTCTAGGTTTTAAATAAAGATTCCTCAAATTCCTTTGGCAAACAAATCGTGCCTGCCAAAAAAGTGGGTGTCGCTGGTGAACTGTAGGGCTGACTTTACACTATCGGTGTACTGGAGGACTGACTTTACACTTGCTTGTGAATTGAAGGATGGCCTCATAACTCCCATACCCAGCCGCAGACTTGTAAATATTAAAGCCCCAACCCATAACAGCAGCAGACTTGTATATAAAAATGCCCTCCAGCCCATGCCCAGTAGCACTGACTTGTGTTTTTAAACTGCCCCAACCCATTCCAGCTGCCAATTTCTATATATAAAATGCCCCAACCCTGCCCAGCAGCAGATTTGTATGTAAAATGCCCCAACCCATGCCCAGCAACACTTTTATATAAAATACTGAGCCAATTCCCAGCACACAGACTTGTATATCAATGCCCCAGCCATGTCAGCACACAGCTTGTATATAAAATGCCCCAATCATGTCCAGCACACAGACTTGTATATAAAAAATGCCCAGCCCATGCCCGCAGCAGTCTTGTATAAAATGCCCCAATACATGCCCAGCCATAACTGTATACAAATGCATGTATATAAAATGTCACGGAAGCTGGGCCTGGCCAGCTGCCTAGTGGCAGTTGGGTAAACACTCCAGCAAGGCAGCAACAAACATTCCCTGCTCATGCGCGCACATCTGAAACGGAATGGGAGCACAGTGCGGCGTGCAGGAGGAAAAGATGGAAGGTGGCCGCGTAACTATTTTTTCTTATTACCCCCAGCTGCCAGTTTATTACAGGGGCGAGCCGTGAGCAAACATTCATGGTAGGCATGCCCCTGAGGTCCAGCGTGCAGTGTAAAATTTGGATAAAGTTTTTAAACTGAACTTTTATTTAAACTTGATTTAATTTAAACGTGACACTGCCTGGCCCGTTTTTACTGCACAGAACAGCCCTCTGCCCACCGCCCAGTCGCCCCTGCTGTAAAAATTACTTGTGCTCAATCAAATGTTAAATAAATACATGTAGTAGACTTACTCTGAAGTTTGTGTGTGTTGCTGCATGCCTTCAATCCAGTACTTGTTTTTTACATAGTTCATGTGGCTTCCATCTGCTCAAACCACTTCCTAATGCTCCGAACACCCACCCAGCTTGCTTCTTCCCCGTGTGGTGTTCTTCCTTTCTGTTTTCCAATTCCCCTTCCCGCTATCATGGCTTTAATAAAATGGAATTGTGACATTCTGATATGCAAATTGTGCAGTCTTACAGCTCACGCCTCTCTTTATCTTCCCAAAGTGTTTATGTTAAAGGGTATCTCCATGCTTGAAAAACTTTTGCTATACAGTTTTATTGAAGAACAGGAGGTTATGAAGCTGTGTCTTAATGGTTACCTCTGTTTTTCAATAAAACCTGCAGGAGCCTGGAGAGAAGCAGAGGAGCAAGCAATCAGGTGAGTACATTACCTTGTCTTTGGCTCCTGCAGGTTTTATTGAAGAGTGGGAGGTAAGAACAGTTCCTTTACCTCCCATCTTCAATACAACTGAATAGAAAAGAAAAAGATAGCAGTGGAGATACCCGATACCCTTTAATATTTTTCTCTACATAAGTTGCTTCATCGTGACCTTATAGTGTTCTAATGAATTGTTTCTACATGTTTAACTATCTGCCCCTACAACTAGGGTGAAAAACATAAAAAACAGCCTTCCTGACGTACATAAGAATATTATCTATACCATCATAGAACCTAAAACTATCCCACTGGATCAAAAACAAAACAGTATTTTCATTGTTATAGAAAATGATCCTGTCTCTTCGACTTTGTTCCAGCCTCTTTGTCTTTGTTTCTCTACTGTCTTCCTTATTATGGCAGTAAGACTGGCTTAAGGCATAAGTTCATCCTCATTGCAATCCGGTCTAATGCTCCCTAACTGCTTTTCATGAAGAGTTCCTGCTGTCAATTACAGGTTTGTCTCATATTTGAGTTTTTCTTGTCTGATGGTTAAATATCAAGTGAATTTTAAAATCCTAAATTACTCTTGGCTGTTATCCAGAATTACAGGTTATTCCATTGGAGAGATCATAGAGAAATTCTCTTTGTGTCCTGTAGGGATGAGCGGTTTTTAAGATGTTTTAACATTTAACAGCACATTGCTCACCCGGTGAACTGTCATCTCTCCTGGACACAAAGGTGGATAACATCAATGTTCTGGCATATGGCCTTCTGGATGATTGCAGGGTCTATAGACCGGTGTTGTAAACATTTTCCCATATAGGCCTGCTGTTACATAAATATGTTATTGTTCAATTCTTCTGTAAGTCTCTTTGATCTGTGCACAGTATATGATTGCGTTTCAGCAGAAGTCACATTACCCCACTAGACACATAGATTAGGATCCTATCGGAGGGAGACGTCTATTATGTACCCTTATGTAATCCAATGAGCGTGTTCATATCCCATTATTTTCTGTTATATGTATTGCTAATTAAACACAGAAGAATTTTCAGTGTGATAAAGCGAACAAGAAAATCTGAAACTATTGAAACGAATTGTAAAAAATTAAAGTAATCAGAGATAACCAGGACCTTTAAGTAAGAAAAGCCGTATAAACTGAAAGCTATGATTAGCATTTTCATTATGTATATCTAGTTTTTATCTAGTGTAGCTCCAGGTTCTTCAGATAAAGATTTAAATGAAAAAGAACTAGCTAGGAAAAGGTCATTGTATCTTGAAAGCAATTTTTGTTCACACTGATTCATTTTTGTTGGAAAGTAACCCAAAATAACACTCTCCAAGCTAATATCACGCACTCTCCAAGCTAAATCACAGACACTCTCCAAACTAATATCACAGCACTCTCCCCAGCTACATATCACAGCACTTACTAGCTAATATCACAGCTCTGTCTAGCTAATATCACAGCACTCTCCTAGCTAATATCGCAGCACTCTCCTAGCTAATATCAAAGCTCTTTCTAGCTAATATCACAGCACTCCCCAGCTAATATCACAGCACTCTCCCAGCTAATATCACAGCACTCTCTTAGCTAATATCACAGCACTCTTCTTGCTAATATCACAGCACTCTCCCAGCTAATATCACAGCACTCTCCTAGCTATAATCACAGCACCTTCTAGCTAATATCACAGCACGGCCCCAGCTAATATCACACCACTCTCCTAGCTAATATCACAGCACTCTTTAGCAATATCACATCACTCTCCCAGCCAATATCACAGCACTCTCCTAACTAATATCACAGCACTCTCCAACTAATATCACAGCACTCTACCAGCTAATATCACAGCATCTACAGATAATACACAGCTCTGTCCTAGCTAATATCACAGCACTCTCCAGCTAATATCATAGCTCCCTCCTAGCTAATATCACAGCACTCTCCTAGCTATCACAGCACTACTTTAGCTAATATCACAGCACTCTCCTAGATAATATCACAGAACTCTTCTAGCTAATATCACAAGCCTCTCCTAGCTAATATCACAGAACTCTTCTAGCTAATATCACATCACTCTCCCAGCCAATATCACAGCTCTCGCCTAACTAATATACAGCACTCCAAACTATATCACAGCACTCTCCCAGCTAATATCACAGCACTCTACTAGCTAATATCACAGCTCTGTCCTAGCTAATATCACAGCACTCTCCTAGCTAATATCATAGCTGCCTCCTAGCTAATATCACAGCACTCTTCTAGCTAATATCACAGCACTCTCCTAGCTAATATCACAGAACTCTCCCAGCTAATATCACAGCACTCTCCCAGCTAATATCACAGCACTCTCCTAGCTTATATCGCAGCACTCTTCTAGCTTATATTGCAGTACACTTCTAGCTAATATCACAGCACTCTTCTAGCTAATATCACATCACTCGTCTAGCTAATATCACATCACTCTTATAGCTTATTTCACAGCACTCTTCTAGTTATATAAATCCACTCTTATAGCTTATTCACAGCATCTTCTAGCTTATATCACATCACTCTTCTAGCTTATATCACCAGCACTCTTCTAGCTTATATCATACTAGGTTATATCACAGCACTCTTCTAGCTTTATACACAGCACTCTCTAGCTATATCACAGCTCCCTTCTAGCTTATATCACAGCACCTTTAGCTTATATCACAGCACTCTTCTTAGCTAATATCACTTACTTTCCGCTAAATCACATCACTCTCTAGCAAATCACACACTCTTCTAGCTAATATCACATCACTCTTCTAGCTAATATCAATCATTTCTAGCTAATATCACATTCAATCTTCTGCTGATATCACATCCTATCATGCTAACATACAACAGTCTTTAAGCTAATATCACATCACTCTTCAAGCTAAATCTCATCACTCTTCTAGCTATATACATCACTCGTCTAGCTAATATACATCACTCTCTAGCTATATCACATCACACTTCTAGCTAATATATCAGCACTTTTCTAGCTTATATCGCATCACTCTTCTAGCTATATCACAGAACTCTTCTAGTTATATCACAGAACTCTTCTAGTTATATCCAGCACCTTCTAGCTTATATCACAGCATCTTCTAGCTATATCACACACTCTTTAGCTAATATCATTACTCTTCTAGCTAATATCACATCACTCTTCTAGCTAATATCACAAACTCTTCTAGCTAATACAGACTCTTCTAGCTGATATCACAACACTCTTCTAGCTATATCACTCACTCTTCTAGCTAATATCACAGCACTCTTCTAGCTAATATCACAGCACTCTCTAGCTAATATCACAGCACTCTTCTAGCATATCACTGCCTTCTAGTAAATCACAGCACTCTTCGAGCTAATCACATCACTTCTAGCTAATATCACATCACTCTCTAGCTAATATCACAGTACTCTTCTAGCTAATATACAACACTCTTTAGCTTATATAAATCACTCTTCTGCTTATATCAATCACTCTTCTAGCTATATCACACACTCTTCTAGCTAATATCACATCACTCTTCTAGCTAATATCACATCACCTCTAGCTATATACGCACTCTAGCTTATATCACGAACTCTCTAGCTTATATCACAGGCACTCTTCTAGTAATATCACAGCACTCTTAGCTTATTCACAGCACTCTTTCAGCTTATATCACAGCACTCTTCTAGCAAATATCACATTATCTTCAGCTAATATCATCACTCTTCAGCTTATATACACATCACTCTTCTAGCTTATATCACATACTCTTCTAGACTTATATCACATCACTCTCTAGCTTATATCACATCACTCTTCTAGCTTATATCACAGCACTCTTCTAGCTAATATCACATCACTCTTCTAGCTAATTTACAGCACTCTTAGTTATATCACAGCACTCTTCTAGCTTTATCACAGCACTCTTCTAGCTATATTCAACAGGTTATATCACAGCACTTTCTAGCTTTTCACAGCACTCTTCTGCTTATATCACAGAACTCTTCTAGTTAATATCACAGCACTCTTCTAGCTTATATCGCAGCACCCTTCTAGCTTATATCACAGCACTCTTCTAGCTAATATCACTTCACTCTTCTAGCTAATATCACATCACTCTTCTAGCTAATATCACAACACTCTTCTAGCTAATATCACAGCACTCTTCTAGCTAATATCACAGCACTCTCTAGTAATATCACAGACTCTTAGCTAATACACGCACTCTTCTAGCTAATATCACAGCACTCTTCAGCTAATATACATCACTCTTCTAGCTAATATCACATCACTCTTCTAGCTAATATCACAGTACTCTTCTAGCTAATATTACAACACTCTTCTAGCTTATATCACATCACTCTTCTAGCTTATATCACATCACTCTTCTAGCTTATATCACAGCACTCTTCTAGCTAATATCACATCACTCTTCTAGCTAATATCACATCACCCTTCTAGCTTATATTACAGCACTCTTAGCTTATATCACAGAACTCTTCTAGCTTATATCACAGCACTCTTCTAGCTAATATCACAGCACTCTTAGCTTATATCACAGCACTCTTCTAGCTTATATCACAGCACTTTCTAGCAAAAACATTATTCTTCTAGCTAATATCACATCACTCTTCTGCTTATATCACATCTCTTCTAGCTTATATCACATACTCTTCTAGCTTATATCACATCACTCTTCTAGCTTATATCACATCACTCTTCTAGCTATATACAGCATTATCTTCTAGCTAATATCACATCACTCTTCTAGCTAATATTACAGCACTCTTAGCTTATATCACAGCATCTTCTAGCTATATCACAGCCCTCTTCTAGCTTATATATACAGGTTTATCACAGCACTCTTCTAGCTTTTACTCACACTCTTCTAGCTTATATCACAGAACTCTCTAGTTAATATCACAGCACTCTTCTAGCTTATATCACAGCACCCTTCTAGCTTATATCACAGCACTCTTCTAGCTAATATCACAGCACTCTTCTAGCTAATATCACTTCACTCTTCTAGCTAATATCACATCACTCTTCAGCTAATATCACAAACAACTCTTCTAGCTAATATCACAGCACTCTTCTAGCTAATATCACAACACTTTCTAGCTATATCACAGCACTCTTCTAGCTAATATCACAGCACTATTTAGCATATCAATCAACTTCTAGTAATATCACATCACTCTTCTAGCTAATATCACAGTACTCTTCTAGCTAATATTACAAACACTCTTCTAGCTTATATCACATCACTTTCTAGTATATCACATCACTCTTCTAGTTATACACAGCAATCTTCTAGCTCATATCACATCAATCTCAGTAATATCACAATCACTCATTCTAGCTAATATCACATCACCCTCTAGCTTAGATTCACAGCACTCTCAGCTTATATCACAGAACTCTTCAGCTTAATACACAGCACTCTTCTAGCTATATCACCCAGCACTCTTAGCTTATATCACAGCACTCTTCTAGCTTATATCACAGCACTCTTCTAGCAAATATCACATTTCTTAGATGGAAGAGTGCGTGATATAAGCTAGAAGAGTGATGTGATATAAGCTAGAAGAGGTGATGTGATATAAGCTAGAAGAGTGATGTGATATAAGCTAGAAGAGTGATGTGATATAGCTAGAAGAGTGATGTGATATTAGCTAGAAGATAATGTGATATTTGCTAGAAGAGTGTGTGTATTAAGCTAGAAGAGTGCTGTGATATAAGCTAAGAGTGCTGTGATATTAGCTAGAAGAGTGCTGTGATATAAGCTAGAAGAGTCTGTGATATAAGCTAAGAGTGCTGTAATATAAGCTAGAAGGGTGGGTATGTGATTAGCTAGAAGAGTGATGTGATATTAGCTAGAAGAGTGATGTGATATTAGCTAGAAGAGTGCTGTGATATAAGCTAGAAGAGTGATGTGATATAGCTAGAGAGTGATGTGATATAAGCTAGAAGAGTGTTGTAATATTAGCTAGAAGAGTACTGTGATGATATTAGCAAAGAGTGATGTGATATTAAGCTAGAAGAGTGAGTGATATTAGCTAGAAGAGTGCTGTGATATTAGCTGAAGAGTGTGTGATATAGCAGAAGAGTGTTGTGATATTAGCTAGAGAGTGCTGTGATATTAGCTAGAAGAGTGTGTGATATTGCTAGAAGAGTGATGATGTGATATTAGCTAGAAGAGTGAAGTGATATTAGCTAGAAGAGTGAAGTGATATTAGCTAGAAGAGTGCTGTGATATAAGCTAGAAGGGTGCTGCGATATAAGCTAGAAGAGTGCTGTGATATTAACTAGAAGAGTTCTGTGATATAAGCTAGAAGAGTGCTGTGATAAAAGCTAGAAGAGTGCTGTGATATAACCTAGTATGATATAAGCTAGAAGAGTGCTGTGATATAAGCTAGAAGAGTGCTGTGATATAAGCTAAGAGTGCTGTAATATTAGCTAGAAGAGTGATGTGATATTAGCTAGAAGAGTGCTGTGATATAAGCTAGAAGAGTGATGTGATATAAGCTAGAAGAGTGATGTGATATAAGCTAGAAGAGTGATGTGATATAAGCTAGAAGAGTGATGTGATATAAGCTAGAAGAGTGATGTGATATTAGCTAGAAGAATAATGTGATATTTGCTAGAAGAGTGCTGTGATATAAGCTAGAAGAGTGCTGTGATATAAGCTAAGAGTGCTGTGATATTAGCTAGAAGAGTGCTGTGATATAAGCTAGAAGAGTTCTGTGATATAAGCTAGAGTGCTGTAATATAGCTAGAAGGGTGATGTGATATGATTAGCTAGAAGAGTGATGTGATATTAGCTAGAAGAGTGCTGTGATATAAGCTAGAAGAGTGATGTGATATAAGCTGAAGAGTGATGTGATATAAGCTAGAAGAGTGTTGTATATAGTAGAAGAGTACTGTGATATTAGCTAGAAGAGTGATGTGATATTAGCTAGAAGAGTGATGTGATATTAGCTCGAAGAGTGCTGTGATATTAGCTAGAAGAGTGCAGTGATATTAGCTAGAAGAGTGCTGTGATATTAGCTAGAGAGTGCTGTGATATTAGCTAGAAGAGTGCTGTGTGATATAGCTAGAAGAGTGTTTGTGATATTAGCTAGAAGAGTGATGGATATTAGCTAGAAGAGTGAAGTGATATTAGCTAGAAGAGTGCTGTGATATAAGCTGAAGGGTGCTGTATATAAGCTAGAAGAGTGCTGTGATATTAACTAGAAGAGTTCTGTGATATAAGCTAGAAGAGTGCTGTGATAAAGCTAGAAGAGTGCTGTGATATAACCTAGTATGATATAAGCTAGAAGAGTGCTGTGATATAAGCTAGAAGAGTGCTGTGATATAAGCTAAGGTGCTGTAATATTAGCTAGAAGAGTGATGTGATATTAGCTAGAAGAGTGCTTGTGATATAGCTAGAGAGTGATGTGATATAAGCTAGAAGAGTGATGATGATAAGCTAGAAGAGTGATGTGTATAAGCTAGAGTGATGTGATATAAGCTAGAAGAGTGATGTGATATTAGCTAGAAGAATAATGTGATATTTGCTAGAAGAGTGCGTGTGATATAAGCTAGAAGAGTGCTGTGATATAAGCTAAGAGTGCTGTGATAAGCTAGAAGAGTGCTGTGATATAAGCTAGAGAGTTCTTGATATAAGCTAAGAGTGCTGTATATAAGCTGAAGGGTGATGTGATATTAGCTAGAAGAGTGATGTGATATTAGCTAGAAGAGTGCTGTGATATAAGCTAGAAGAGTGATGTGATATAAGCTAGAAGAGGATGTGATTAAGCTAGAAGAGTGTTGTAATATTGCTGTAGAGAGTACGTGATATTAGCTAGAAGAGTGATGTGATATTAGCTAGAAGGAGTGTGTGATATTAGCTCGAAGAGTGCTGTGATATTAGCTAGAAGAGTGCAGTGATATTAGCTAGAAGAGTGCTGTGTGTGATATTAGTAGCATAGTGATTGTAGAGAGTGCTGTGATATTAGCTAGAAAGAGTGATGTGATATTAGCTAGAAGAGTGTTGTGATATCAGCTAGAAGAGTGCTGTGATATTAGCTAGAAGAGTGTTGTGATATTAGCTAGAAGAGTGATGTGATATTAGCTAGAAGAGTGAAGTGAATTAGCTAGAAGAGTGCTGTGATATTAGCTAGAAGAGTGCTGTGATATAAGCTAGAAGGTGGTGATAAAGCTAGAAGAGTGCTGTGATATTAACTAGAAGAGTTCTGTGATATAAGCTAGAAGAGTGATGCGATATAAGCTAGAAAAGTGCTGATATATTAGCTAGAAGTGTGATGTGATATAGGCTAGAAGAGTGATGTGATATTAGCTAGACGAGTGATGTAATATAAGCTAGAAGAGTGATGAGATATTAGCTTGAAGAGTGATGTGATATTAGCTTAAAGACTGTTGTGATGTTAGCTATGATAGTGATGTGATATCAGCTAGAAGAGTGATGTGATATTAGCTAGAAGAGTGATGTGATATTAGCTAGAAGAGTGATGTGATATTAGCTAGAAGAGTGTTGTGATATTAGCTAGAGAGTGATGTGATATTAGTGGAAAGTGAAGTGATATTAGCTAGAAGAGTGCTGTGATATAAGCTAGAAGGGTGCTGTGATATAAGCTAGAAGGGAGCTGTGATATAAGCTAGAAGAGTGCTGTGATAAAAGCTAGAAGAGTGCTGTGATATAACCTAGTATGATATAAGCTAGAAGAGTGCTGTGATATAAGCTAGAAGAGTGATGTGATATAAGCTAGAGAGTGCTGTGAAATAAGCTTAAGAGAGGATGTGATATAAGCTAGAGAGTGCTGTGAAATAAGCTATAAGAGTGATGTGATATTAGCTAGACGAGGTAGTGATGTGATATTAGCTAGAGAGTGCTGTGATATTAGCTAGAGTGTACTGAAATATAGCTAGAAGAGTGTCTGCGATATAAGCTAGGAGAGTGCTGTGATATTAGTGGGAGAGTGCTGTGATATTAGCTGGGAGAGTTCTGTGATATTAGCTAGGAGAGTGCTGTGATATTAGCTAGAAGAGTGCTGTGATATTAGCTAGGAGGCAGCTATGATATTAGCTAGGAGAGTGCTGTGATATTAGCTAGGACAGAGCTGTGATATTAGCTAGTAGAGTGCTGTGATATTAGCTGGGAGAGTGCTGTGATATTAGTTTGGAGAGTGCTGTGATATTAGTTAGGCGAGAGCTGTGATATTGGCTGGGAGAGTGATGTGATATTAGCTAGAAGAGTTCTGTGATTAGCTAGGAGAGTGCGTGTGTGATATTAGCTAGAAGAGTTCGGTGATATTATAGGAGAGTGCTGTGATATTAGCTAGAAGAGTGCTGTGATAGCAGGAGAGTGCTGTGAATTAGCTAGGAGGGAGCTATGATATTAGCTAGGAGAGTGCTGTGATATTAGCTAGGACAGAGCTGTGATATTATCTAGTAGAGTGCTGTGTATTAGCTGGAGAGTGCTGTGATATTGTTTGGAGAGTGCTGTGATATTAGTTAGGAGAGTGCTGTGATATTGGCTGGGAGAGTGATGTGATATTAGCTAGAAGAGTGCTGTGATATAGCTAGAGAGTGGGTGTGATATTAGGGGGGCGTGCTGTGATATTAGCTAGAAGAGTGCTGTGATATTAGCTAGGAGAGTGCTGTGATATTAGCTGGGAGAGTGCTGTGATATAGCAAGAAGAGTGCTGTGATATTAGTAAGAGAGTGCTGTGATATTAGCTGGGAGAGTGCTGTGATATTAGCTGGGAGAGTGCTGTGATATTAGCTAGAAGAGACTTTGATATTAGACGGAGAGTGCTGCGTATTAGCTAGGAGAGTGGGTGATATTAGCTAGGACAGAGCTGGATATTAGCTAGTAGAGTGCTGTGATATGTGGAGAGTGCTGTGAATTAGTTTGGAGAGTGCTTGTGATTAGCTTGGAGAGTGCGTGATATTAGCTTGGAGAGGTGTTATTTTGGGTTACTTTCCACAAAAATGAATCAGTGTGAACAAAAATTGCTTTCAAGATACAATGACCTTTTCCTAGCTAGTTCTTTTTCATTTAAATCTTTATCTGAAGAACCTGGAGCTACACTAGATAAAAAACTAGATATACATAATGAAATGCTAATCAATAGCTTTCAGTTTAATCGGCTTTTCTCATTACTTAAGGTCCTGGTTATCTCTGATATCTTTAATTTTACAATTCGTTTCAATAGTTTCAGATTTTCGTTCGCTTTATCACACTGAAAATTCTTCTGTGTTTTATGACAATACATATAACAGAAATAATGGGATATGAAACCGCTCATGATGGATAACAAAGGGTACATAATAGACGTCTCCCTCCGATAGGATCCTAATCTAGTGTTAGTGGGTAAGTGACTTCGCTGAAACGCAATCATATACTGTGCACAGATCAAAGAGACTTACAGAGAATTGAACAATAACATATTTATGTACAGCAGGCCTATATGGGAAATGTTTAACAACACGGTCTATGACCCTGCAATATCCAGAAGGCCATATGCCAGAACATTGTAGTTCCACCCTTTGTGTCCAGGAGGAGACAGTTCACGGGTGAGCAATGTGCTGTTAAAATGTTATAAACATCTTAAAAACCGCATCATCCCTACAGGACACAAAGAAGAATTTCTCTATGATCTCTCCAATGGAATAACCTGTAATTTCTGGATAACAGCCAAGAGTAATTTAGGATTTTAAAATTCACTTGATATTTAACATCAGACAAGAAAAACTCAAATATGAGACAAACCGTAATTGACAGCAGGAACTCTTCATGAAAAGCAGTTAGGGAGCATTAGACCGGTGCAATGAGGATGAACTATGCCTTAAGCCGTCTTATGCCATAATAAGGAAGACAGTGAGAGCAACAGACGAGGCTGGCAACAAGTCGGGCCGGCTCCTTTCTAATAACAATGAAATACTGTTTGGTTTTTGATCCGTGGGATAGTTTTAGGTTCTTTGAGGGTTAGATAATATTCTTATGTCGTCCTTGGAGGCTGTTTTTTGTTTTTTCACCCTAGTTGTAGGTGCAGATAGTATAAACATGTAGAAACACTATATGAAACACTATAAGGCAGAGATGAAGAAACTTATGTAGAGAAAAATATTAAAAGGTATCGGGTATCTCCATGCTATCTTTTCTTTTGCTATCAGTTGTATTGAGAATGGAGGTAAAGACTGTGTCTTACCTCCCACTCTTCAATAAAACCTGCAGGAGCCAAAAGACAAGGTAATGTACTCACCTGATTGCTTGCTCCTCTGCTTCTCTCCAGGTCCTGCAGTTTTATTGAAAAACAGGAGGTAACCATAACACAGCTTCATAACCTCCGTTTCTTCAATAAAACTGTATAGCAAAAAGTTTTTCAAGCATGGGATACCCTTTAACATAAACACTTTGGGAAGATAAGAGAGGCGTGAGCCTGTAAGACTGCACAATTTGCATATCAGAATGTCACAATTCCATTTTATAAAAGCCATGATAGCGGGAAGGGGAATTGGAAAACAGAAAGGAGAGAACACCACACGGGGAAGAAGCAAGCTGGGTGGGTGTCTGGAGCATTAGGAAGTGGTTTGAGCAGATGGAAGCACCATGTAACTATGTAAAAACAAGTACTGGATTGAAGGCATGCAGCAACACACACAAACTTCAGAGTAAGGTATCTTACATGTATTTATTTATACATTTGATTGAGGCAAAGTAATTTTTACAGCAGGGGCGGACTGGGCCGGTGGGCAGGGGCTGTTGTGGCAGTAAAAACGGGCCAGGCAGTGTCACGTTTAAATTAAATCAAGTAAAATAAAAGTTCAGTTTAAAAACTTTATCCAAATTTTAACTGCACGCTGGACCTCAGGGGCATGCCTACCATGAATGTTTGCTCACGGCTCGCCCCTGAATAAACTGGCAGCTGGGGGTAATAAGAAAAAATAGTTACGCGGCCACCTTCTCATCTTTTCCTCCTGCACGCCGCACTGTGCTGCTCCCATTCCGTTCGAGATGTGCGCGCATGAGCAGGGAATGTTTGTTGCTGCCTTGCTGGAGTGTTTACCCAACTGCCACTAGGGCAGCTGGCCAGGCCCAGCTTCGTGACATTTATATACATGCATTTGTATACAGTTATGTGGGCATGTATTGGGGCATTTATATACAAGACTGCTGCTGGGCATGGGTGGGGCATTTTTTATATACAAGTCTGTGTGCTGGACATGGATTGGGGACATTTATAAAGCTGTGTGCTGGACATGGGTGGGCATTGATATACAAGTCGTGTGCTGGGAATTGGCTCAGTCATTTTATATAAAAGTGTGTGCTGGGCATGGGTTGGGGCAATTTTACATACAAATCTCTGTGGGCATGGGTTGGGGCTTTTATATATAGAAATTGCAGCTGGAATGGGTTGGGGCAGTTTAAAAACACAAGTCAGTGCTACTGGGCATGGGCTGGGGGCATTTATATATACAAGTCTGCTGCTGTTATGGGTTGGGGCATTTAATATTTACAAGTCTGCGGCTGGGTATGGGAGTTAGGGGCCATCCTTCAATTCACAAGCAAGTGTAAAGTCAGTCCTCCAGTACACCCGATAGTGTAAAGTCAGCCCTACAGTTCACCAGCGACACCCACTTTTTTGGCAGGCACGATTTGTTTGCCAAAGGAAGATATGAGGAATCTTTATTTAAAACCTAGAATTGTTAGCCCTACAGATCATTAGCAAGTCTTAATCAGCTTCAAGTTAATTACCTAATATTGTCATCCTCCAGTTCTTACCAAGTATTGTGCAGCCCTCCAGATCATTATCCAGCATTGTCAGCCTCCGTTAATTACACAGTATTGTCAGCCATCCTTTCACACAGTATTGTCAGCCATCCAGTTCATTACCCAGTATTGTCAGCCCTCCAGACATTAGCAATGTTAGTCAGCCCTCAGTCTTTACACAGTATGTCAGTCATCACAGTTCATTACCCAGTATTGTCAGTCCCCAGATTATTAGCCAGTGTTAGTTAATCCTCCAGTTCAACAGCATTATCAGCCCTCCAGTTCATAAGCAGTTTCAGCCTTCCAGTTCATTAGCAACGTCAGCCCTCCAGTTCATTACAAGTATTTTCCGACCTCCAGTTTATAGCAGTTTTGTGAGCCCTCATTTCATTAGCTGGTTTTAGTTAGTCATCCTCTTTCTTAAGTCTTAATCAGCTCTCAAGTTAATTACCTAATATTGTCTGTCCTCCAGTTCATTACCAGTATTGTAGCCTCCAGATTATTATCCAGCATTGTCAGCCCTCCAGTTAATTACACAGTAATGGTCAGCCATCCAGTTCACACAGTATTGTCAGCCATCCAGTTCATTACCCAGTATTGTCAGCCCTCCAGATCATTAGCAATGTTAGTCAGCCCTCCGTTCTTTACACGTATTGTCAGTCATCCAGTTCATTACCCAGTATTGTCAGTCCTCCAGATTATTAGCCAGTGTTAGTAATCCTCCAGTTCAACAGCATTATCAGCCCTCCGTTCATAAGCAGTTTCAGCCTTCCAGTTCATAAGCAACGTCAGCATCCAGTTCATTACCAAGTATTTTCCGACCTCCAGTTTTAAGCCAGTTTTGTGGAGCCCTCCATTTCATTAGCTGGTTTTAGTTAGCCATCCTCTTTAAGTATGTTACTGTTATCTTAAACCCCCCCCCCCCCCCATGGCTCCTTCCATTGCAGTCCCTCTTGGCCCCTTCCTTCCAGCCCCATGAATGGGAGGGGCCATGGGAGTGGAAAGGGAGGAGCCAAGGGGGCCTTCAAGGGGAGGAGCATGGGGGCACATATGGAGGAGACCACAGGGAAGAGGGACTCTCCCATTGTTCCAGAGCAGGATGCAGGAAATGCAGGGGATCTGGTGATGTGCTCCCACATCACACATAAAAATGTAAATACCTTCAAAATATGTAAAAATAAATTGAAACATATTTAGGAAATCAATTCCTGTCATATAGTGACTACTGGGCATGTTGAGCTCACAGAAAGTTGGTTTGAAAAAGGGGTGTCATTTAAAGAGAGGGAGGGGATCCTAAGCAAAACAAGTACTGATTGAAGGCACACAGATACACACACACGTTAAAGTTACTGCTTTCATATATTTAATTAAGATTAACTAGACCTTAAGCCTGTTACCATAACGGGCACTAGAAGCCCAGAGTGCCCCCTTAGCCCCTCTCCATGTCCCAAGGCCACGAGTCCCCCTAGGGTCCGTCCATAGTACCCCCTCAGTGTCCAAGGCCATAGTCCCCCTCAGTGTCTAAGGCCATAGTCCCCACAGTCTCCTCTATCCAAATCAAGCTCCCCTTGTTCCAAATCCAGGTTCACCCCCTCTGTCCAAAATCCAGGGTCCCCCTCTGTCCCAAATCCAGCCCCCCCCTGTCCCAAATCCAGCCCCCTCCTCTGTCCAAATCCAGCCCCCCTCTGTTCCCAAATCCTGGGTCCTTCCTCTGTTCCAATAACAGGGTCCCCCTCAATCCCAAATCCAGGCCCTCCCTGTCTCAAATCCAGGACCCCCTTATCCCAATTCAGGGTCCCCCTCTGTCCCAAATATAGTGTACCCCCTGTCCCAAATGCAGGGGTCCCCCTCTGTCCAAATACACACGTCCCCTCTTGTCTCAAATCCAGGGCCCCCACTGCCCAAATCCAGGGTCCCCCTCTGTCTCAAGCACCTTACCTGCAGTCTGTGTAGTTGCTGTGTTCTGCCTCAGTGCTTCCTTGTTTCTCCCTCTAGTGGTGAGTCAATAGGAATTGCAGAGACCATATTACCATCACCCTCTAGTGGTGAGTCCATAGGAACTGCAGTGAAACACACCACATGACATAGACAGATGCAGCCGTTAGGCTTTTATTATATAGGATATTAGTCTTTTTTTTTTAGTGCATATGCTTTTAACAACAATTAGTTATGTTCTCAAGTAATGTTATTCACATATGCTCTTCCACTTTGAAAAATCAGTTGATTCCATACCCTTTGCTGTTCCCTGCTGTTGACATTAGTGAGCTGAGATTTCAGGTTCTAACAGTTCTCTTCTTCCAGGATGCACCACATCCTTGGAATGTTCCTAACAATATTTCTATTTGATTGGCGTGGATGGGTCAAAACATGCTCAGATCTCTATTGAGCAACTGAATCAACCCAGGCGCTGGGGTCAAGGGCAAGACCATAACGGTCTCTACTAGGGGTCCTGCAAACAGAAGTCAGAGTATTTCGGTTGCATTTATTTATACACAGACAAAATGCTGAATTGGCAGATTAAGGTCATTGGGATGAAAAATACTGCTCTTTATTCTTAAAAGTACATGTATTTGCACTGAACTTCCCCTTTAAGATTGTTAATGTGGACTTCCCGGTGACGGTTCCAACCTTATCCAGTATTTACAGATACAAATATACCTATATTAGTTTTAATCTATACTGTGTTTCAGTGGTTTCCTGGAGCCGTACCTGGCACAGATGCGATGTTATGCAAGTTTAATTACAAGTGTGCGGGTTAAACTCAGAAACATTTTATAAATCAGACTCAATATTAATAAAAAAAGCCAAAAAACGACAAGACTTTCTCTGCAAGAAAAACTCTCTTGCTGGAAAAAAAATACCATTGGAGGTAATCGGATTGCCCGGAATTTAATACCGATATCCTATTTATGCCTGTGCTAGCTATTCAAAATTAAAATGAGCTTCTATCCTTGTAGATCATAAGGGGCATTTATCAGGATTATACGATTTTTCAATCTGTCTGAATAAGTAAGCGGAATTGTTTCCTTTGGCTCTGTGTAATTACCAGGAACAATAACAAATGTGACATGTTTGAAGAACAGATAAAATGCTGTAAATTGGTCGGTAATGGTGATATTTCCTCATCCTTTTGAAAAAACCTATTTATTCTCTCTCAACAAATCAAGGCATTGTCACTTGCCGGAGAGGCCCTACCAATGTGAATACCAGAATGCAGATGAGGACTGCTAACCAAGGCTTTCAGCTCATGTTGCTCTCAGTTGGTTGATTGGATTAAACTAAGTATAATGGGGCCAAGACCTCTTAAGCAAAAAAAAAAAACAAACTACAAAAAAAAGACATTGACAACCTGTTCAACCCCCCCACCCCCAAAGTAACAAGGATGTTCTATTTGTGGTATTCATACAATTACCATATAAGAATGATGGCTTAAACACAAGAACACAATGTTAATGTATAAAACAGTGATACGTTTGGAAAATGCAGAACAGAGAAAGGTAAATATATAACTATAAAAAACCAAATAAAACAAATTTCATCTTGAAATCAAAGTAAAAAAAAATACAATTCCCATTTCCTGCTACCTGGATATCGGTAACATTCACATCTCTGCTACAGGGATATCGGTACAATTCCCACTCCTGCTACAGATAGGATTGCGTACAATTCACATTCCGCACAGGATATCGGTACAATTCACATTCCTGCTACAGGGATATCGGTACAGATTCCCATTCCTGCTACAGGGATCTCGGTACGAATTCGGTACAATTCCCATTCCTGCTACATGGTATCGGTACAATTCCCATTCCTGCTACAGGATATCGGTACGATTCCCATTCCTGCTACAGGGCTTCGGTACAATTCCCATTCCTGTACATGGATATCGGTACGATTCCATCCTGCTACAGGATATCGGTACAATCACATTCCTGCTAAGGGATATCGGTACAATTCCCACTCCTGCTCAGGATATCGGTACAATCCCACTCCTGCTACAGGGATATCTGGTTACAATTCCCATTCCTGCTACAGGGATATCGGTACAATTCCATTCCTTGCTATCAGGGATAATCGGTACAATTCCCATTCCTGCTACAGGGATTTATCGGTAAATTCCCATTCCTGCCTACGGGATATCGGTACAATTCCCATTCCTGGCACAGGGATATCGGTACAATTCCATTCCTGCTACAGGGATATCGGTACAATTCCAATTCCTGCTACAGGATATCGGTACATTCCGCATTCCTGTACAGGTATTGGTTACAATTCCATTCCTGCTACAGGGATATCGGTACATATACCACTCCTGCTACAGGGATATCGAACAATTCACACTCCTTGACAGGGATATCCGGTACAATTCCCACTCCTGCTACAGGGATATCGGTACAATTCCCATTCCTGCTACAGGATATCGTAAAATTCCCATTCCTGCTACATGGGGATATCGGTACAATTCCCATTCCTGCTACAGGGATATCGGTACAATTCCCACTCTGCTACAGGGATATCCGGTACAATTCCCATTTGCTACAGGGTACTCGGTACAATCCCCATTCCTGCTACAGGGTTATCGGTACAACCACCCTTGCTACACGGATATCGGTGGTACAATCCCCATTCCTGCTACAGGGATATCGGTACAATTCCATTCCTGCTACAGGGATATCGGCAAGTCCATTCCCATTCCTGCTACAGGGTTATCGGTACAATTCCCACTCCTGCTACAGGGATATATCGTACAACCCACCGCTAGGAATCGGTCATCATCCTGCTACAGGATATCGGACAATTCCTCCTGCTACAGGGTTATCGGTACAATTCCCATTCCTGCTACAGGGATATCGGTACAATCCCCATTCATGCTACAGGGTTATCGGTACAATTCCCACTCCGCTACAGGATATCGGTACAATCCCCATTCCTGCTACAGGGATATCGGTACAATTCCCATTCCTGCTACAGGGATATCGGTACAATTCCATTCCTGCTACAGGATATCGGTACAATTCCCATTCCTGCTACAGGGATATCGGTACAATTCCCATTCCGCTACAGGGTATCGTACAATCCCATTCCGTTACAGGTTTCGGTACAATACCATATCCTGTACAGGGGGAAATCGGTACAACCCATTCCTGCTACAGGGTTATCGGTACAATTCATTCTGTACAGGGATATCGGTACATCCCATTCCTGCTACAGGGATATCGGTACAATCCCATTCCTGCTAATACAGGGTATCGGTACAATTCCCATTCCTGTACAGGGATATCGGTACAATTCCCATTCCTGTTACAGGGATATCGGTACAATTCCATTCCTGCTACAGGGATATCGGTACAATTCCCATTCCTGCTACAGGGATATCGGTACAATTCCCATTCCTGCTACAGGGATACGGTTAAACGGGATATCGGTACAATCCCCATTCAGCTACAGGGATATCGGTACAATTCCCATTTCTGCCACAGGGATATCTGGTAACAGGAATATCGGTACATCCCATTCCAGCTACAGGGATATGATACAATCCCCATTCCTGCTACAGGGATATCGCGTACAATCCCCATTCCTGTACAGGGATATTGTACAATTCCAATTCCTGCACAGGATATCGGTACAATCCCCATTCCAGTTACAGGGAATCGTTACAATCCCCATTCCTGACTCACAGGGATATCGATACAATCCCCATTCCTGCTACAGGGAATTTACAGTACATCCCCATTCCTGTTACAGGGATATTGGTCAATTCCAATTCCTGCTACAGGGATATCGGTAACAGGGTATGGTACAATCCCCATTCCATCGTTCAACAGGGATATCGTTACAATCCCCATTCCTGCTACGGGATATCAGTACACATCCCCATATCTGCCTACAGGGATATCAGTACAATCCCCATTCCTGTTGTACAGGGATTTGGGTACAATTTTTTTCCAATTTTGATGTGATATAAGCTAGAAGAGTGATGTGATATAAGCTAGAAGAGTGTTGTAATATTAGCTAGAAGAGTACTGTGATATTAGCTAGAAGAGTGATGTGATATTAGCTAGAAGAGTGAAAAATTGGAAAAAAATTGTACCCAAAATCCTTGTCAACAGGAATGGGGATTGTACTGATATCCCTGTAGGCAGATATGGGGATTGTACTGATATCCCGTAGCAGGAATGGGGATTGTAACGATATCCCTGTTAACTGGAATGGGGATTGTACCTATATCCCTGTTTACCGATATCCCTGTAGCAGGAATTGGAATTGACCAATATCCCTGTAACAGGAATGGGTGTACTTAAATTCCCTGTAGCAGGAATGGGGATTGTATCGATATCCCTGTGAGTCAGGAATGGGGATTGTAACGATTCCCTGTAACTGGAATGGGGATTGTAACCGATATCCTGTGCAGGAATTGGAATTGTACCAATATCCCTGTCACGGGAATGGGGATTGTACCGATATCCCTGTAGCAGGAATGGGGATTGTATCATATCCCTGTAGCTGAATGGTGATGTACCGATATTCCTGTTACAGATATCCCTGTGGCAGAAATGGGAATTGTACCGATATCCCTGTAGCTGAATGGGGATTGTACCGATATCCCGTTTAACTCTATCCCTGTAGCAGGAATGGGAATGGTACCGATATCCCTGTAGCAGGAATGGGAATTGTACCGATATCCCTGTAGCAGGAATGGAATTGTACCGATATCCCTGTAACAGGAATGGGGAATTGTACCGATATCCCTGTACAGGAATGGGAATTTGTACCGATATCCCTGTATTAGGGCAGGAATGGGATTGTCACCGATATCCCTGTAGCAGGAATGGGATGTACATATCCCTGTACAGAATGAATTGTACCGATAACCCTGTAGCAGGAATGGGTTGTACCGATTCCCCTGTACAGGATAGGGTATTGTACCAAACCTGTAACAGGAATGGGATTGTACCGATACCCTGTAGCGGAATGGGAATTGTACCGATATCCCTGTAGCAGGAATGGGAATTGTACCGATATCCCTGTAGCAGGAATGGGAATTGTTACCGATATCCCTGTAGCAGGAATGGGAATTGTACCGATATCCCTGTAGCAGGAATGGGGATTGTACCGATATCCCTGTAGCAGGAGTGGGAATTGTACCGATAACCCTGTAGCATGAATGGGGATTGTACCGATATCCCTGTAGCAGGAATGGGAATTGTACCGATATCCCTGTAGCAGGAAGGAATTGTACCGATATCCCTGTAGCAGGAGTATGACGATTCTTAGGGTGGGGATTGTACCGTATATCCCTGTAGCAGGAGTGGGAATTGTACCGATAACCCTGTAGCAGGAATGGGATTGGACTGCCGATATCCCTGTAGCAGGAATGGAATTGTACCGATATCCCTGTAGCAGGAATGGGGATTGTACCACCGATTCCGTGTAGCAAGGGTGGTTGTCCGATAACCCTGTAGCAGGAATGGGGATTGTACCGAGTACCCTGTAAGCAAATGGGAATTGTACCGATATCCCTGTAGCAGAGTGGGAATTGTACCGATATCCCTGTAGCAGGAATGGGAATTGTACCGATATCCATGTAGCAGGAATGGGAATTTTACGATATCCCTGTAGCAGGAATGGGAATTGTACCGATATCCCTGTAGCAGGAGTGGGAATTGTACCGGATATCCCTGTGAAGGAGTGGAATTGTTCGATATCCCTGTAGCAGGAGTGGTATATGTACGATATCCCTGTAGCAGGAATGGAATTGTAACCATACCCTGTACAGGAATGCGGAATGTACCGATATCCTGTAGCACGGAATTGGAATTGTACCGATATCCCTGTAGCAGGAATGGAATTGTACCGATATCCCTGTAGCAGGAATGGGAATTGTACCGATATCCCGTAGCAGGAATGGGAATTGTACCGATAAATCCCTGTAGCAGGAATGGGAATTGTACCGATATCCCTGATAGCAAGGAATGTGAATTGTACCCGATATCCCTGTAGCAGGAATGGGAATTGTAACCGATACCCTGTGCAGGAGTGGGAATTGTACCGATATCCTGGTAGCAGGAGTGGGAATTGTACCGATATCCCTTAGCAGGAATGTGAATTGTACGATATCCGTGTAGCAGGATGTGAATCGTACCGATATCCATGTACAGGAATGGAATTGTACCGATAGCCCTGTAGCAGGAATGGGAATCGTACCGATATCCTGTAGCAGGAATGGAATTGTACCGATATCCATGTAGCAGGAATGGGAATTGTACCGATATTCGTACCGAGATCCCTGTAGCAGGAATGGGAATCTGTACCGATATCCCTGTAGCAGGAATGGAATTGTACCGATATCCTGTGCGGAATGTGAATTGTACGCATCCTTATCGTGCAGGAGTGGGAATTGTACCGATATCCCTGTAGCAGGAGATGTGAATGTTACCGATATCCAGGTAGCAGGAAATGGGAATTGTATTTTTTTTACTTTGATTTCAAGATGAATTTGTTTTATTTGGTTTGTTTATGTTATATATTTACCTTCTCTGTTCTGCATTTCCAAACGTATCACTGTTTTATACATTAACATTGTGTTCTTGTGTTTAACCATCATTCTTATATGGTAATTTGTATGAATACCACAAATGAACATCCTTGTTACTTTGGGGGTGGGGGGGTTGAACAGGTTGTCAGATGTCTTTTTTTTGTAGTTTGTTTTTTTTTTTTTGCTTAAGAGGTCTTGGCCCCATTATACTTAGTTTACACAATCAACCAACTGAGAGCACATGACTGAAAGCCTTGGTAGGCAGTCCTCATCTGCTATTCTGGTATTCACATGGTAGGGCCTCTCCGGCAAGTGACAATGCCTTGATTTGTTGAGAGAGAAATAAATAGGTTTTTTTCAAAAGGATGAGGAAATATCACCATTACCGACCATTTACAGCATTTTATCTGTTCTTCAAACATGTCACATTTGTTATTGTTCCTGGTAATTACACAGAGCCAAAGGAAACAATTCCGCTTACTTATTCAGACAGATTGAAAAATCGTATAATCCTGATAAATGCCCCTTATGATCTACAAGGATAGAAGCTCATTTTAATTTTGAATACTAGCACAGGCATAAATAGGATTCTATTAAATTCCGGGCAATCCGATTACCTCCAATGGTATTTTTTTTCCTAGCAGAGAGTTTTTCTTGCAGAGAAAGTCTTGTCGTTTTTTGGCTTTTTTTATTAATATTGAGTCTGATTTATAAAATGTTTCTGAGTTTAACCCCACACTTGTAATTAAACTTGCATAAACATCGCATCTGTGCCAGGTACGGCTCCAGGAAACCACTGAAACACAGTATAATTAAAACAATATAGGTATATTGTATCTGTAAATACTGGATAGGTTGGAACCGTCACGGGAAGTCCACATTAACAATCTTAAAGGGGAAGTTTCAGTGCAAATACATGTACTTTTAAGATAAAGAGCAGTATTTTTCATCCCAATGACCTAATCTGCCAATTCAGCATTTTGTCTGTGTATAAATAAATGCAAACCAAATACTACTGACTTCCTGTTTGCAGGACCCCTAGTAGAGACCGTTATGGTCTTGCCTTGACCCCAGCGCCTGGTTGATTCGTTGCTCAATAGAGATCTGAGCATTGTTTGACCCATCCCAGCCCAATCAAATAGAAATTTGTTAGGAACATTCCAGGATGTGGTGCATCCTGGAAGAAGAAACTGTTAGAACCTGAAATCTCAGCTCACTAATGTCAACAGCAGGGAACAGCAAAGGGTATGGAATCAACTGATTTTTCAAAGTGGAAGAGCATATGTGAATAACATTACTTGAGAACATTAACTAATTGTTGGTGTAAAAGCATATGCACTAAAAAAAAAGACTAATATCCTATATAATAAAAGCCTAACGGCTGCATCTGTGCTATTTCATGTGGGTGTGTGTCACTGCAGTTCCTATGGACTCACCACTAGAGGGTGATGGTAATATGGTTCTCTGCAATTCCTATTGACTCACCACTAGAGGGAGAAACACAGGAAGCACTGAGGCAGAACACAGCAACTACACAGACTGCAGGTAAGGTGGCTTGAGACAGAGGGGGACCCTGGATTTGGGCAGTGGGGGCCCTGGATTTGAGACAGAGGGGGACGTGTGTATTTGGACAGAGGGGGACCCCTGCATTTGGGACAGGGGGTACAACTATATTTGGGACAGAGGGGACCCTGAATTTGGGATAAGGGGGTCCTGGATTTGAGACAGGAGGGCCTGGATTTGGGATTGAGGGGGACCCTTATTTGGAACAGAGGAAGGACCCAGGATTTGGGAACAGAGGGGGGCTGATTGGACAGAGGAGGGGGCTGGATTTGGGACAGGGGGGGGCTGGATTTGGGACAGAGGGGGACCCTGGATTTTGGACAGAGGGGGTGAACCTGATTTGGAACAAGGGGAGCTTGATTTGGGATAGAGGAGACTGTGGGGACTATGGCCTTAGACACTGAGGGGAACTATGGCCTTGGACACTGAGGGGGTACTATGGACGGGACCCTAGGGGGACTCGTGGCCTTGGGACATGGAGAGGGCTAAGGGGGCACTCTGGGCTTCTATGCCCGTTATGTAACAGGCTTAAGGTCTAGTTAATCTTAATTAAATATATGAAAGCAGTAACTTTAACGTGTGTGTGTATCTGTGTGCCTTCAATCCAGTACTTGTTTTGCTTAGGATCCCCTCCCTCTCTTTAAATGACACCCCTTTTTCAAACCAGACTTTCTGTGAGCTCAAGCATGCCCAGTAGTCACTATATGACAGGAATTGATTTCCTAAATAGTTTTCAATTTATTTTTACATAGTTTTGAAGGTATTTACATTTTTATGTGTGATGTGGGAGCACATCACCAGATCCCCTGCATTTCCTGCATCCTGCTCTGGACCAATGGGAGAGTCCCTCTTCCCTGTGTCTCCTCCATATGTGCCCCCATGCTCCTCCCCTTGAAGGCCCCCTTGGCTCCTCCCTTTCCACTCCCATGGCCCCTCCCATTCATGGGGCTGGAAGGAAGGGCCAAGAGGGACTGCAATGGAAGGAGCCATGGGGGGGGGGGGGGTTTAAGATAACAGTAACATACTTAGAAAGAGGATGGCTACTAAAACCAGCTAATGAAATGGAGGGCTTCACAAAACTGGCTTAAAACTGGAGGTCGGAAAATACTTGGTAATGAACTGGAGCTGACGTTTGCTTATGACTGGAAGGCTGAAACTGCTTATGAACGGAGGGCTGATAATGCTGTTGAACTGGAGGATTACTAACACTGGCTAATAATCTGGAGGACTGACAATACTGGTAATGAACTGGATGACTGACAATACTGTGTAAAGAACTGGAGGCTGACTAACATTGCTAATGATCTGGAGGGCTGACATACTGGGTAATGAACTGGATGGCTGACAATACTGTGTTGAACTGGATGGCTGACATTACTGTGTAATTAACTGGAGGGCTACAATGCTGGATAATAAATCTGGAGGGCACAATACTGGTAATGAACTGGAGGACAGACATATTAGGTAATTAACTTGAGAGCTGATTAAGACTTAAGAAAAGGATGACTAACTAAAACCAGCTAATGAATGAGGGCTCACAAAACTGGCTATAAACTGGAGGTCGGAAAATACTTGTAATGAACTGGAGGGCTGACGTTGCTAATGAACTGGAAGGCTGAAACTGCTTATGAACTGGAGGGCTGATAATGCTGTTGAACTGGAGGATTAACTAACACTGGCTAATAATCTGAGGGACTGACAATACTGGGTAATGAACGGATGACTGACATACTGTGTAAAGAACTGGAGGGCTGACTAACATTGCTAATGATCTGGAGGGCTGACAATACTGGGTAATGAACTGGATGGCTGACAATACTGTGTGAAAGGATGGCTGACAATACTGTTAATTAACTGAGGGCTGACAATGCTGGATAATGATCTGGAGGGCGCAACAATACTTGGTAAGTAACTGGAGGACTGACAATATTAGGTAATTAACTTGAAGCTGATTAAGACTTGCTAATGATCTGTAGGGCTAACAATTCTAGGTTTTAAATAAAGATTCCTCATATCTTCCTTTGGCAAACAAATCGTGCCTGCCAAAAAAGTGGGTGTCGCTGGTGAACTGTAGGGCTGACTTTACACTATCGGGTGTACTGGAGGACTGGACTTTACACTTGCTTGTGAATTGAAGGATGGCCCTAACTCCCATACCCAGCCGCAGACTTGTAAATATTAAATGCCCCAACCCATAACAGCAGCAGACTTGTATATATAAATGCCCCCAGCCCATGCCCAGTAGCACTGACTTGTGTTTTTAAAAACTGCCCCAACCCATTCCAGCTGCCAATTTCTATATATAAAATGCCCCAACCCATGCCCCACAGCAGATTTGTATGTAAAATTGCCCCAACCCATGCCCAGCACACACTTTTATATAAATGACTGAGCCAATTCCCAGCACACGACTTGTATATCAAATGCCCACCATGTCCAGCACACAGGCTTGTATATAATGCCCCAATCCATGTCCAGCACACAGACTTGTATATAAAAAATGCCCACCCATGCCCAGCAGCAGTCTTGTATATAAAATGCCCCAATACATGCCCAGCATAACTGTATACAAATGCATGTATATAAATGTCACGGAAGCTGGGCCTGGCCAGCTGCCCTAGTGGCAGTTGGGTAAACACTCCAGCAAGGCAGCAACAAACATTCCCTGCTCATGCGCGCAGCATCTCGAACGGAATGGGAGCACACAGTGCGGCGTGCAGGAGGAAAAGATGAGAAGGTGGCCGCGTAACTATTTTTTCTTATTACCCCCAGCTGCCAGTTTATTCAGGGGCGAGCCGTGAGCAAACATTCATGGTAGGCATGCCCCTGAGGTCCAGCGTGCAGTTAAAATTTGGATAAAGTTTTTAAACTGAACTTTTATTTTACTTGATTTAATTTAAACGTGACACTGCCTGGCCCGTTTTTACTGCCCAACAGCCCCCTGCCCACCGGCCCAGTCCGCCCCTGCTGTAAAAATTACTTTGCCTCAATCAAATGTATAAATAAATACATGTAAGATACCTTACTCTGAAGTTTGTGTGTGTTGCTGCATGCCTTCAATCCAGTACTTGTTTTTACATAGTTACATGGTGCTTCCATCTGCTCAAACCACTTCCTAATGCTCCAGACACCCACCCAGCTTGCTTCTTCCCCGTGTGGTGTTCTCATCCTTTCTGTTTTCCAATTCCCTTCCCGCTATCATGGCTTTTATAAAATGGAATTGTGACATTCTGATATGCAAATTGTGCAGTCTTACAGGCTCACGCCTCTCTTTATCTTCCCAAAGTGTTTATGTTAAAGGGTATCCCATGCTTGAAAAACTTTTTGCTATACAGTTTTATTGAAGAACGGAGGTTATGAAGCTGTGTTATGGTTACCTCCTGTTTTTCAATAAAACCTGCAGGAGCCTGGAGAGAAGCAGAGGAGCAAGCAATCAGGTGAGTACATTACCTTGTCTTTTGGCTCCTGCAGGTTTTTATTGAAGAGTGGGAGGTAAGACCAGTCTTTACCTCCATTCTCAATACAACTGATAGCAAAAGAAAAGATAGCATGGAGATACCCGATACCTTTTAATATTTTTCTCTACATAAGTTTGCTTCATCATCTGACCTTATAGTGTTTCTATAGTTGTTTCTACATGTTTATACTATCTGCCCTACAACTAGGGTGAAAAAACAAAAAACAGCCTCCAAGGACGTACATAAGAATATTACTAACCCATCAAAGAACCTAAAACTATCCCACGGACAAAACCAAACAGTATTTCATTGTTATTAGAAAGATGCCGGGCCCGACTTGTTGCCAGCCCTCTGTTGCTCTCACTGTCTTCCTTATTATGGCATTAAGACGGCTTAAGGCAGTAGTTCATCCTCATTGCACCGGTCTAATGCTCCCTAACTGCTTTTCATGAAGAGTTCCTGCTGTCAATTACAGGTTTGTCTCATATTTGAGTTTTTCTTGTCTGATGGTTAAATATCAAGTGAATTTTAAAATCCTAAATTACTCTTGGCTGTTATCCAGAAATTACAGGTTATTCCATTGGAGAGATCATAGAGAAATTCTTCTTTGTGTCCTGTAGGGATGATGCGGTTTTAAGATGTTTATAACATTTTAACAGCACATTGCTCACCCGTGAACTGTCATCCTCCTGGAGCACAAAGGGTGGAACTACAATGTTCTGGCATATGGCCTTCTGGATGATTGCAGGGTCAATAGACCGTGTTGTTAACATTTCCCATATAGCCTGCTGTACATAAATATGTTATTTGTTCAATTCTCTGTAAGTCTCTTTGATCTTGTGCACAGTATATGATTGCGTTTCAGCGAAGTCACTTACCCACTAACACTAGATTAGGATCCTATCGGAGGGAGACGTCTATTATGTACCCTTTTGTATCCATATGAGCGTGTTTCATATCCCATTATTTTCTGTTATATGTATTGCATAAAACACAGAAGAATTTTCAGTGTGATAAAGCGAACGAAAATCTGAAACTATTGAAACGAATTGTAAAATTAAAGATATCAGAGATAACCAGGACCTTTAAGTAATGAGAAAAGCCGATAAACTGAAAGCTATTGATTAGCATTTCATTATTGTATATCTAGTTTTTTATCTAGTGTAGCTCCAGGTTCTTCAGATAAAGTTTAAATGAAAAAGAACTAGCTAGGAAAGGTCATTGTATCTTGAAAGCAATTTTTGTTCACACTGATTCATTTTTGTTGGAAAGTAACCCAAAATAACCCTCTCAAGCTAATATCACGCACTCTCCAAGCTAATCACAACGCACTCTCCAAACTAATATCACAGCACTCTCCAGCTATATCACAGCACTCTACTAGCTAATATCCAGCTCTGTCCTAGCTAATCATCACCCACTCTCCTAGCTAATACGCAGCACTCTCCGTCTAATATCAAAGCTCTCTTCTAGCTAATATCACAGCACTCTCCCAGCTAATATCACAGCACTCTCCCAGCTAATATCACAGCACTCTCTTACTAATATCACAGCACTCTTCTTGCTATATCACAGCACTCTCCCAGCTAATATCACAGCACTCTCCTAGCTAATATCACAGCACTCTTCTAGCTAATATCACAGCACGCCCCCAGCTAATATCACACCACTCTCCTAGCTAATATCACAGCACTCTTCTAGCTAATATCACATCACTCTCCCAGCCAATATCACAGCACTCTCCTAACTAATATCACAGCACTCTCCAAACTAATATCACAGCACTCTCCAGCTAATACACAGCACTCTACTAGATAATATCACAGCTCTGTCCTAGCTAATATCACAGCACTCTCCTCTACTAATATCATAGCTCCCTCCTAGCTAATTCACAGCACTCTCCTGCTATTCACAGCACTCTTCTAGCTAATATCACAGCACTCTCCTATAATATCACAACTCTTCTAGCTAATATCACACACGCACTCTCCTAGCTAATCACAGATCTTCTAGCTAATATCACATCACTCTCTCCAGCCATATCACAGCTCTCGCCTAACTAATATCACAGCACTCTCCAAACTATATCACAGCACTCTCCCCAGCTAATATCACAGCACTCTACTACAGCTAATATCACAGCTCTGTCCTAGCTAATATCACAGCACTCTCCTAGCTAATATCATACTGCCCTCCTACTAATATCACAGCACTCTTCTAGCTATATCACAGCACTCTCCTAGCTAAATCACAGAACTCTCCCAGCTAATATCACAGCACTCTCCCAGCTAATATCACAGCACTCTCCTAGCTTATATCGCGACACTCTTCTAGCTATATTTCAGTACACTTCTAGCTAATATCACAGCACTCTCTAGCTAATATCACATCACTCATCTCGTCTAGCTAATATCACATCACTCTTATAGCTTATTTCACAGCACTCTTCTAGCTTATATCACATCTTCTTAAGCTATTCACAGCACTCTCTAGCTTATATCAATCACTCTTCTAGCTTATACACAGCACTCTTCTAGCTTATATCATACTAGGTTTATCACGCACTCTTCTAGCTTTTATCACAGCACTCTTCTAGCTTATATCACAGCTCCCTTCTAGCTTTATATCACAGCACCCTTCTAGCTTATTCACAGCACTCTTCTAGCTAATATCACTTCACTTTCCACTAATATCACATCACTCTCTAGCTAATATCACAACACTCTTCTAGCTCATATCACACACTCTTCTAGCTAAAGCAATCACTCTTCTAGCTATAATCACATCACTCTTCTAGCTGATATCACATCACTATCATGCTAACATCACAACAGTCTTTAAGCTAATATCACATCACTCTTCAGCTATACTCATCACTCTTCTAGCTTATATTACATCACTCGTCTAGCTAATATCACATCACTCTTCTAGCCTATATCACATCACACTTCTAGCTAATATATCAGCACTTTTCTAGCTTATATCGCATCACTCTTCTAGCTTATATCACAGAACTCTTCTAGTTATATCAAACAGCACTCTTCTAGCTTTATCACAAACCTTCTAGCTTATATCACAGCACTCTTCTAGCTATATCACACAGCACTCTTCTAGCTAATTCACTTCACTCTTCTAGCTAATATCACATCACTCTCTAGCTAATATCACAACACTCTTCTAGCTAATATCACAGCACTCTTCTAGCTGATATCACAACACTCTTCTAGCTAATATCACATCACTCTTTCTTAGCTAATATCAACAGCACTCTCTACTAATCACTACTCGCTAGCTAATATCACAGCACTCTTCTAGCTAATATCACTGCACTCTTCTAGCTATATCACGCACCTTCGAGCTAATATCACACTCCTTCTAGCTAATATCACATCACTCTTCTAGCTAATATCACAGTACTCTCTACAGCAATATTACAACACTCTTCTAGCTTATATCACATCCTCTTCTACTTATACACATCACTCTTCTAGCTTATATCACAGCACTCTTCTAGCTAATATCACATCACTCTTCTAGCTAATATCACATCACCCTTCAGCTTATATACAGCACTCTTAGCTTATATCCAGAACTCTCTAGCTTATATCACGCACTCTTCTAGCTTATCACAGCACTCTTAGCTTATATCACAGCACTCTTTCTAGCTTATATCAACGCACTCTTCTAGCAAATATCACATTATTCTTCTAGCTAATATCACATCACTCTTCTAGCTTATATCACATCACTCTAGCTTATATCACATCACTCTTCTAGCTTATCATCATCACTCTTCTAGCTTATATCACATCACTCTCTAGCTTATATCACAAGCACTCTTCTAGCTAATATCACATCACTCTTCTAGCTAATATTACAGCACTTAGCTTATATCACAGCACTCTTCTAGCTTATATCCAGCACTCTTCTAGCTTATATCATACTAGGTTATATCACAGCACTCTTCTAGCTTTATCACAGCACTCTTCTAGCTTATATCACAGAACTCTTCTAGTTAATATCACAGCACTCTTCTAGCTTATATACAGCACCCTTCAGCTTATATCACAGCACTCTTCTAGCTAATATCACTTCACTCTTCTAGCTAATATCCAATCACTCTTCTAGCTAATATCACAAACACTCTTCTAGCTATATCACACAGCACTCTTCTAGCTAATATCACAGCACTCTCTAGCTAATATCACAGCACTCTTCTAGCTAATATCACTGCACTCTTCTAGCTAATATCACAGCACTCTTCGAGCTAATATCACATCACTCTTCTAGCTAATATCACATCACTCTTCTAGCTAATATCACAGTACTCTTCTACTATATACAACACTCTTCTAGCTTATATCACATCACTCTTCTAGCTTATATCACATCACTCTTCTAGCTTATATCACAGCACTCTTCTAGCTAATATCACATCACTCTTCTAGCTATATCATAATTATCACATCACCCTTCTAGCTTATATTACAGCACTCTAGCTTATATCACAGAACTCTTCTAGCTTATATCACAGCACTCTTCTAGCTAATCATCACACACTCTAGCTTATATCACCCACTCTTCTAGCTTATATCACAGCACTCTTCTAGCAAATATCACATTATTCTTCTAGCTAATATCACATCACTCTTCTAGCTTATATCACATCACTCTTCTAGCTTATATCACATCACTCTTCTAGCTTATATCACATCACTCTTCTAGCTTATATCACATCACTCTTCTAGCTTATATCACAGCACTCTTCTAGCTAATATCACATCACTCTTCTAGCTAATATTACAGCACTCTTAGCTTATATCACAGCACTCTTCTAGCTTATATCACAGCACTCTTCTAGCTTATATCATACTAGGTTATATCACAGCACTCTTCTAGCTTTTATCACAGCACCTTCTA